>LYUA01002262.1:69800-80417 GCA_002093875.1 Calopteryx splendens | reverse complement strand
GATGTAATTTTGTTGACGATATCTATTGTGGTACGTAATCATCTAATGATAAATAAAGATTATGATTATGATTTAATACTTGTAGGTATCTTATTGTAAACAGCAGCAACAGAGGGTGCCTTTTAGGCATAGGCTGCATGAGTATTGGTTGCTGTGAATGTTATTTTTGAAGCGTGTATCATTACTGTGATATTAATAATAATAATAATTTTTATTTGTCCAAGGATCACATTACAAGAATTGATACAAGACATGTCATCAAGTTGACTTGAAAAAGATGGGGATAACTATTTGCAAACAAGTGAGAATATAAATGCATGGGAGCGTTAAGATCAGAAGAGAGGCAAACAATGGCTTACCATTAGCAGGAGTCAGTACTCAGCAGATGGCCTTAATAGCCTGTTTTTGGATCGAGAAGGCCTTTGCTGCAGAATGTGAATTACCCCAAAACATGATACCATAGGACACATGAGAGTGAACTTAAGCAAAGTGCACTGTTCTTAGGGTATTGGCAGAGACTAGAGGAGACAGCTTAACTTATTATAACATTTTATTCTATAAAGCTTAACATTATTACTTTTTGAACATTTCTAAGCTAAGTGCATTAAAAGGTAGGCTATTAACAGGCTAAAATGTACATAAAAATATAATGCATTAGTCTATGAAAAAACTCAGTACAGTTGTTACCTTGCCTAATGTGCACCCTATCTTATTGAAAATTTGTAATGAAAATATAAATATTATATTGAAAGTGATCTATTAAAACTAATCAAATACAAATTGAAAATATTTTAATGAGAATTAAATAAAAATAAATAAGAAAAGAAAAGTTAATAGAATGAAGAGCATATCCTATCAGCAATTTACTTATATAATTCTAGGCAGAGAAAATAATGAAATCAGTTAAGGAGTTAAAATTTTACCTGAGCCAATGAAAAATCCTTAGGGTAGTCATGTCCTTGAGCTCGTAATGCCTCTTCCAAAGACTTCACTGCTTTGATCAAAAGTTTATACAATTTCTTAAGCTCAGCCTGGTCATCACACTCAGTTTTGTGGATTTTCTGAGAAAATTAAAGAAACAAAATATCCCCAGCAATCAGTAATGTCATTGTTCCTTAACAGTATTGCTTTAAGCATGGCATGTCTACGTGCACCAATTTAGCTATTTTTAATCACTACTTGATTTCCCTTGAAAGTAACAAGCAAATAGATGTAATATACTCTGATTTTGCTAAAGCTGAAACAGTAAGTTATGAATTGTTGATTCATAAACTAAAAGCAATTTGGATTTATGGTAAAGCAATCTGCTGCCTTTCAACCTTTAAAAAAGCTAAGAAATTGCATTAAAATTACGTTTGAATTGAAGTTTTTTTTATTAGGGCATGTTTTACTGTAGTATTATTTGTATTATGAAGTATTTTGATATTTGACTTCCATATTTGTATTATTGTTTATTAATATTTACCTATTTTATAGCATTCTTGTATTTTGCTTATGCATTGTGAAAGAGGGTTCTGCCCCTGATAATAATAAATCCCACATGTGAAATAGCTTGAAACTCTGGGCTCCTGTAATGTGTTTTTATATTTTGTTTGCCAAATAACATAGGCCAAAAATTCACAATGTAAAAATCATTCCCCTGAATTGGGACTCGAACCAGGATCCCTCAATTTCAGGCAGAGTGCTTTACCCAATTAAGCTACCCAGGCATCCTCTTACACTGTGAATTTTAGGATGCCTGGATAGCTTAACTGCCTAAAGCACTCTGAGGGAATAGCTCCCTAGGCCCAAGCTCAGGACCAAGTCCACTTACTAAAAATGTATGTGAACTTTTCCTGTATGTATATGCAATAGTGGGTCATCTGTTAAAAGTTACTGTTAGTATCTTTGCTTAATAACACCTTTCAAATTCCATCAGTTCATACTCCTAAATCTATATGCCAACAAGCTCAAATGGAGATACCATCAAGAAATGTGGAAGAGCAAAAATATCAGAGCTAATCAAAATTTGGGAAGAATAAAATTATCTTTTATTAGAAAAATGGAGTAAAACATTTTTAATTAATTAGAGCTTTACTAATGCTCAAAAATAATTAAAATATTTTAAAACAAAATTATTATCTTTTTAATAATAATACTGAATTTTTAAGATATTGTTAAGGAACATTTTTTTATATTATGGTCAGTAACACCCAACACAAATATAAAATAAGTGTCTTATTTTATATTTGTAAGTCTTATTTCTGCTTCAATTATGATATTGTAAGTTTCTGATTGGATTCTAATAATATTTTTTTCTCAAAAAGAATACTTTTCATAAAACAAATTAAAGGGGCACTTGAATGAAACAACAAATTCAAGTTTCCTTGATAATCTAGTGACATTTTATCAGGGGAATAATTAACTAACTACAATGGAGAACAGTAAGAGTACATTATCTCTTTTTCTACAACTTTCTGTTACTCCCATATTTAAAAAAGACGTTTGATTTTGAATGTTTGGAATGAACAAGAATAAATAAGTAATGATACTCACCATTTTCAAATAAGATTCAAGAGCTGCCAAAAATTCTTTCAATTCTTCAGTTGGTGAGGACTCCTTCAAAGTAGCCATGGTTTCTGTCATAATGCCATACACTGTCTCAGGAAGGTTCGCCACAAACTGTGATAAAATACTGATTATTAGGAAGTTTATATTTTTTAAATAATTAAACATCTTATAAATATATATATATATTTATCTTCTACACATATAACCTCCCTTTTGCATAAACTGCATATTGCCACAAACATGAAAATGACATATTCCCTGTATCCCAATTTTATCAAGAATGGCTTATCATTTCCAGGAGGAAGACAATGTTGTTTCATGATTCAAGGATAGATTTACTATTCAATGAAAACTCCTATCCATATTTCATTCTACTCTTTGTGAGAGATACATAACTTGTAAACAAAAAATAATGAGAAAATGAGATGAATTCTTCTCTGAATTCAGAAACAGCACAGCTTCATTCTATTATTTCATTGATAATCTGAATGCCAAATGGAATCATAATAAATACCATTATTATATCATAATAACATATTAATGTCCCAGAAAATAAATGTTATCAAATCATTCTTAGAGTCTAATAGCTGATTTATGTTTTGTTTATATTATTTCTTAGTAGCCAAGTAAATACAATAAACCAACTACATATGAGATAACTGATCTTGTAAGCTACCTAGTGGCTCATCATTATGTTGTTGCTTGTTGAAAACAAGGAGGATCAAATATAGTTTCAGATTAAAGTTCCCCTTTTAATACTAATATATAGCCACCAATTTTCCATTGAGATAAGGAATATACAGATTAAAAACAAGTAACATTAAATAAATTACATTTATGAAAGCTACATTTTTTGAGACAGAATTAGATATTTTTCCCTTTCACACCAGTTTAAAGAACTAATAAGCTCCAATAAGAGTTTTATTGCTGATACTATGAATTATTTTTGGAAGTTGATGAGTCAAAAAATAAGTTTCATGCGTTAGTAAAAAAGTATACATTAGGTGAATTAAAATTAAAAGCTATGTATCACTAGCAAAATTCTTTCACCCAAGGTGCTTTTTCATTAGAGGGAAAAAGTGCTAATCACATGTTAATAGGTCTCGGCAGTAAGAGGGATATGACCATGTTTCATTCCAAAATTTATGAAGAAGCTCCTGTGAGACAGTTGCTGTTTGGGATGCTGTGATGTCATGCAACAAAATGATCCCATCCCTCAGTGTTCTCCAATCTGCAGTCCTTAACAGATTTCCTTAAGTTTTTCAACATATCACTGTAGGTATGTCAAGGATTTTATCCTACCCCTCTCCCATTAACCTCGTAATCCCTTGGCATGTGAAATGTGATCAAGAGACATGGACATTGACGGCCTGCCTTTGTCTGGTTCGTTTGTCAAATCTATGGAGGCATCATTGAACTGCTGACACTACTTTATGATTGCCTGGTGAGACATAGCATCTTCCCCACAAATGGCCAACATTTCATGATGGATTTTTGTAGATTAAAGTGTTTTTTACTCACAGCCCCATGAACTTCCAATCTGATGCTGGTGCCATTGCAAATTACCTCTTTACATAAATTGCATTGACAAACTAGCTGAACCTTATCTCAGTGGGATGATAACACTGCATATTACATCACTTAAGAACAACATAGATACTTCTAGAAAATTATGACAGCTCTAAGTGAAACTTTTTTTAATAATCTCATTCACAAAGGGCTTGACTAATTTCTAGCATATGTTGCAACAGGCTACTATTAAATATCCCTAGGATGATATTAATTCACATTTTTCTTTTGGCATTTATGTCATTTCCACTGCTTTCTTAGGGAGAGTAGATATTAAGCAGACAAAAGCATGTGTGCATGAAAAACTATAATGTAAGTAGTAATAATAGTTAATAAGACATATCAAGGTAAATTTAAATGATGACAAGTAATGTACATCACTATAATGTTTGTCATTCTATTCAACTATACGTATAGTTGAATAGAATGACAAACATTATATATACTAAAATACCATCACTGATTAATACATTAGTTAATATAAATACTCTATCACAGTTCTTTTAAAGGAAGTGGCATACTTTATAATTTATGGAAAGCTACATAGCATATAGCTTGATACTCAATCTTTGAAATTTTATTTCAAGGACTTCTGACACATAAGATTTAGATCACCAACTCTTTGTGAAATTGTTTTAGAATGTAATCTGAATTTACAGTTTAAGTTTTGAATACAATATAACATAATATGTATTCAGTATGAATCATTTGCAAATATTAGAAAGAGCTCTTGTTTTACATGGTAAGGGATCCGGGTTCAAGTCCCGATTCAGGAGAATGATTTTTACACTGAATTTTTCGAATATGTACTACATATTATTTATAACAATTTATTATTTTATGCACAACTAAATATTATTTAATATACTAAAGTGAAACTACATACCTCATCATAATACTCCTTGATCATATCAAATGCAGGCACTGCCTTCAAATGCTCGGCTGCTGCCTTTCTCAACTCTTCGTATCGGTGTTTTACATCATCAAACAGCTTTCCAACAGTTCGCGCCACGTCTGCAAGGACAGGATAGTCCCCTTTTGGTAAGGCAAAAAAAGCTTTCCACAAACTCATGAAATGAGTGCTAACTTAACTGCTTTCAGAAAAGCATCTCAAAAGCATTGGTCTGAGCCACAGCATTCTTCGGTGACTAATAGCAAGTTGGTTGAACTGCCATTTTGAAGGTCTAAATATTTTAGATAAAAACTTTCACTTGTCTTCTTTTCCTGAACAATAATTGGCATCAAAATATAAAGTTGGAAATATCTTTAATTGATATAATTCAAAACTGATTGACTGCTAATTAGTACAATTCCTAGAAAAATGTCTGATGTAGCACATATTAAGTGTTATAATATATTATATGTTGTATAAATATTTAAATGTATATATATTAATTTTTCCTCAAGTGAATCATTTTTGTGTCAACATAGGGGAGAATCTCACTACTTCATACTATATCAGGTCCATATGACATAACCACAATCATATTTTCCCAGTGCCCTGATCAAATGCCTATACACACCATCTAATGAAGCCACAAACTATTTTCAATTTAACTTATAGTGTGTATTTAGACCAATCTAACTGTAAATTAGACTGACAGGCTGTGTTCATGCCTCATAGCTGTGCATCACAAAAAAAAATTATTGACAGTTCTATCTACTTTCAATGGTGCCAATGCCAATATTACAGATATTTACAAATCATATAAAATTTTTCTTTCAACCAAAGTTACTCAGAAGATGCAATAATTTTTTATAATGGCAGGACACCACATGTAAGGGTGGTTGCACAGAGCATGGCTGAGCTAATATCTTAGGCATTTAATCTCTTCTTTATATCTAATGATTCATGAAAGGTAGATTGGATATATTTTCATACAGTTTGTGATGAAAAAGGTTATAGGTATGTGCTTTTCAAAAAGTATATATGACATTTAAAAGTAAAATATTTTCATTTTTCATGGCTAAACAACATAGTTAATCACATCATGCAAAAGAAGAGAAAGAGCTCAACTAAATGAATTTATGGCCATCAATTTCATTTCCAAATTTAAGGACAATAGATGCAACAGTGGCAATTTAAAAGGGCAATAGAAAAAGTAACACCCATGTAGTTTATCGACCAAGAATTAACAGAGAAACTATTTATTGCTTGAAGATTGGTTTGATGGGTGAGGAAAGGGCTTAAATTATGCAAAACGCAATGACATGGTTACCCATCAGGGTAGGAGGGCCAGTTTCTTACCCTTTGCTCAGGAAGATATGGTAACCATTAAATCACACAGCTTGGGTTAAGAGTGCCAAAAGGAATCTAATGTACTTGAACCCAGTTCCCCTAGTCATTGGTGAAACACTCAAATCACTGGGTTTCATGCATTATGCAAATTATTATTTAACTGGCCATTTCATATTTAAAATAATTAATGCTGCTTATGGTAAATGGGCCTAACAACCTGATATGAGCACATTACCTTCAGAAAGTAGGGTTGGCATCTCCCTAAAAGTCACTATAAGAGACCAAGGGAAGGTTTCCCCTAACCTGAAGGGTTTTTGGGTTCAAGAACCCTATACTATAATATAGCCATGTCGAGACAAAACACAAAATATCCCTCATTAGCATTTAAATGGATATGAATTAAATTTGGAAAAACATCACAGGAGACATACATAAATACATAAAAGCATGCAAATATCACCATGCTATAAGATTGTTTTTCCTTCAGTAACCAGCCTGACAATCAATAAACTTACAAAGGTAATGGCAAACAGAATATCAGACTTCATATTATGGAATTTTTGAATTATGGAAGAATGAGAACTTTTATTCTTAAATTATACCCTGATGGAACTTTTCTTTATCTTTCATACTGCTAACAACGTTCTATAATATTAATGACACTTGACAAAAATAACAGATTAAGCTGAGAGAGATTTAGAAGGGGTAGATCATGCTAAAAGAGTTGGTCTTTTCATTAAGGAGATTCTAATATCACGAGTAAGGAGCACGCAGGATATAATGTATGGAAAATGGAATAAGATAAATTTTTTCACTGGATTGAAGATTTTTTATCACACTGTAAACAAAAGATAGTCCCTGATGGGTATGAGCTCAAAAGAGCCTAAGCTGACATGAAACACAAAACAAGAATGTTTGACAAGGCCCCTTCTATCAGAATTAATTATTTGAGTTATCATGCAAGAAGAAACATTAGATTATTTTCTGATAGCATATAAATACAGAGAAAAAACAAGTGCAGTTGGTGGGAGGTTAAGGCCATGAGAGTTTTAAAAAATTTTAGACTGGTTATTAGAATTAAATTTTAATATATGTGAGGCAATGAATTTTTTTACTAAAAGAAATGGGACATACAAAATTGTATCTAAAAAATACAGTATTCAATTGCATGGTAGTGATCTACATGTTGGCCTCTGTTAGCATTTTCTGACTAACATTTAACACTACCTTGCTAGACTATCATTTTTTTCAAAGTTGATCACAGAGTCCCACCTTGTATCTCATTGATTTTCTACTAATATTCTTAAATTTTTCTTTCAAAGGTCAGGATAAAACTTTGGCATGAAAATTACCTTATTGGTGAAACATCAGCATAATTAAGTTAGCAGATGAAGAATTTACATGAAAGAGGGAACTGATAATTGGAAAATTAAAATCAAATGAAAAGAAAATATATGTAAGAAAGTATAAAAAAGATTCGCAAAACTTTAATGTGGATAACCAACACACCTTTAGTTCTTAAAAAGATAAAATATCAATTTATGAACACCTTGAACTTTCTTATATAATGTAGAAATGGATCAGGCATGCAATGGATCACTGAGACAAACACCAAAAACCAACTTAGCTGACCCTCATCATCTTTTCTTCTGGTGAAATAGAAGCTTTCATAACTACCTCCTATATAAACTAGCACCATCTATATTACTTCAACAGTCCCAAGATGAGGGTAAGATAAATAATTGAACCCTCAATATTTTGCAAGAACAAAGGGTAGGTGTAGAATACTGGAAATGCACAAGTATCTGTATATTTCTTAAGTGCCAAGAATGGTCTGCACCACGTCTTCAAGGACAGGATAGTCTCCTTTTTAAGGAAAAAAAAGATTTCCATAAACTCATGAATTGAGTGCTAAATTAACTGCTCTCAGAAAAGAATCTCAAAATCATTGGTCTGAGCCACAGCATTCTTTGTTGATTAATAGCAAGTTGGATGCCTAATCCTACAATATAGTGGTCTCTCCCCATCATTATACAATACATGTCATAGTTGCCAAGTAATTCAGAACCTTCAGAATACATAGAGTTCTTAGCAATCATTCTTACCTCCAACCTTTACCTTAGATCACACATTACAAGGATATGCAAGACCACCTTAAATAAACTTTTATTCATTAGATGGGTGGTAGGTAGGTATAAAGACAAAAAAGAAAAGGATTATTTCACATTAATTTGACACTTAAGCAACAAGTATTCAGGACACATCAGAATATTAATTAAAGGGTTAGATTAAGTTGAAATAAGACACAAGAGATTTGGAAACAATTATTACAAGAAGAAAGTCCAAGTTACAGGGTAATTAGAAAAATTCAAAGGGGAGCACTCTAGTCACAGAGAAAGAATTTCTATTGTAAAACTTATAAATACACAGACTTGAGTTTGAAGAGTCTGCCATCTTGCTTTTCGTGGCCATGATGAGTACAAAAGCTCTTAAAATAGAGACAACTACATTTAATTGTTGTAAGAAAATGGAGATTTTGATAGTGAACTAAATAATCCCCAAAATAATTTAACTGTTTCTTACAGGAATATCTAGCAATATTCAAAATGGTCTTATTTCTCCTACTATAGAGCTTATGATATATGGAATGAAAAAAGGAAACTTGCCCAGCCTCTTTCTATGAAATGATTTTAGAGGAAATTATGGATATTGCTACAATTATTCACAGTAATGCACCGTGTTACAAATAATGGCAACATCGAGGAAATATATTTGTCTTTTAAAATAATAATAACCAATCAGTTAGTTCTCTGTCTCAAAAGGTTTTTTCTATGTGTTACAGGAATTTAAATGCAAAAATATACTAATTGTGAAGACAAATGATGCCAGCAGTTATGTCTGTCTGAATACAGCAGCCTTCAAATTGGAGTACACGAAAGATGCCCTCAAGCAATGTTAGTGCAATGTTATGTTTATAAACTGAATTTATTATTATACAAATCTCTTAAATTGTTAAACAGAGCAAAATATTTTTCAACATACTCTCCAGATTTGGAAGTTTCACTTCTAAATCAACTAAAAGAATGGCCTCAATAGATGTGGGGCTAAAGAAAAATTTACCAAAATGAAATCTAACTATATGGAATGACAATAGCAGGTTGATTGAGATAGTGCTTGAATAACAAGAATGAAATATATAATTTACTATATTCAAAACACTATAGAAACATTTTCTGATCTTCTGACAAACCTCAAAGAAGACTTTGATAGTGTTTGGAGAAAAGTAAATTTTATCGCTTGGGCCCAAAACGACTCTCCTACAACAAAAAGAATGAGGATAGATAATATTTTAGGAGAAAAATAGAAGATATCACAAGAAAGAGTTTATTATGAAAAACTAACATTGCACATTGATTTAAAGATATGGAAAAAACTTAATTTGCTCAACTTTTAGACTTGAATCAGTTTCCAAACCTCCAAACTCAATTTCCGGAAGAGGAATTTTCAAGTTTAAAACAGAGATACATGAACTTCTTTATTTCCAGATTAAAGTGATGAACTGTATATTTTTTTACTCTCATAAATGCACAAGGATGAATATTGTGAATTTACAAGATTACTTAAAAATTAATGTAGCCTATGTATAGAGCTGTTCCCAGCTTTCTTTTACTGAACCCATCCCCTTATTTTCGCTCATAATTCTCTCATCTGCTTTATGGTACTCCTTTTCATCCCAGTCAACACTTCTACATTCCATTTTCTCATCTATTATTAATGGTAATCTACTGGTTAAGGTAGGTTTCTGATGGACGCAACACTATAGTAACCCTTTCATCATATCTGCATACTTTATGCCTCCCTTCATCCATTCAACATGCCCAATCCCAGCCTAAGCCCAATCCAAGCCCATCCTCCCTCTTCCTCACCTACCCACCATTCTACCCTCTATCACACGCTTCAACAATCCATCACCACTCAATACGCCCTGCATCCACTTTTCCTGCATTCTTTTGATTTCTCCCAATAGCATTCTCTCCTCCACTATCTCTCCCAAAACTTCTTCATTCATTTTCCTTTCTATCCATTTCAGCTTGTCCATCCTTCTCCACACCCACATCTTAAAAGCCTCCAACCTATGCATTTCATCTTGCATCAACATCCAAGTTTCTGGATGGTGGAAAATTACACTCCCTATCGATGTCTTCACCAGTCTTTTCTTTACATCCTTGGCTAAGGTCCTTGTCATCAATTCTCTCCTC
>LYUA01002261.1:223249-235269 GCA_002093875.1 Calopteryx splendens | reverse complement strand
CCGAAAAATGGTACACAGCTTGGGTGAAGCTGAGGGTCCCCAGAGGCATCACCTGGAATCAAACCTGGGCCCTTCCATCAGTAGCTCAGTGCTCTACCCACTGGACTACCATACCCCTTACATAGAGATAAATGTAGGTATACTTTGCAATATGCTCTGTGAAGAATCTCATTCCTTACTTTACACATTTATAATTCACACATTACAATTGCATGCATATTCAGAAATTTGACATCTTATGCAATTTGAGTGATTCCATTACCCTTTTTCCTAAACTTTATGCTGGTAAGCAATTATGTATGTATTGTCATTGCTCCCATACTTTGGTGTAATTAATATACTGGTTAAAAATATGCATTATTGTCAATCATTTGACCATACCACACTGATGATTTATGTTGTCATCACTCAGAGTTAGCAAAATCACAAGAGATTTCACAGTTAAAGATGTATTTACACAGTGCCAAAAAAAAAGTTTTTATAGAAGTTGTGTGGTGCCATTCACACCAGGGAGTTCTACTGTCACTTACTGCCACTCAAATTGTCACTTGCGACCTCTGGGCACTATGCCATAGCTTACCCGAAAATAGCAACACATGGTTGCTTATGAGATGGGCCCAAGTATTGAAGGTCAACGAATAACCTCCTAATTTTCACTCAAAAATTCCATCACACTAGAATATAAGCTGACTGCATGGAGGGATGAGCAGGTGCCGAAGAGTAGGATTTAACTGTTGTTACCATCAACGTACTTCTGCTGAGTAAGCTACCATCATGTCATTGACTTGGGCATGGCAGTGGACAGAGGAAGGTAAAGGGTTTTCAAAAAAAGGATATATGGTGTAGATGCATACCTGCATAATATGCTAGCACATACAGTTTGGTAGCATTCTTGAAAAAAGTTTCCAATATTATTTTCTTATACTTCTCTCCCTATCTCCCAAATTCAATTTTTTTTGCATAAAACATCTTACATTTCAGTACACATAAGGGGGTCACCCTGGTCTTCGCTGTGACTTTCGCATCAACCTTATTTTTTCAGTGCTCGGCACCTACTTAGACTAGAGTGGTGAAAGATATATCATTTGAAATGTAAGGAAGGTCCTTGGACAGTAACAAAGGAATTATTAAAAAAAAGTGAAAATTATGACATGTCAAGATCGTCTATGATTCCCACACTCTCACCATTTAAAATATATAATATATTTGTTAAAAAAATAAAATTTAATTAACAAAATATTCAATAAAATTTGAACTTGTCAATGACATGTAATACAGGAAAGGATTGGATGGATGAGATTTTGGATGCATAAATTTGGTGAAAACTTCATGACTGGCATTCGGAAGCTGGCTGGGTATGTGTAAATACTAGTCACAAGGGGGCTGAGTATGAGGCGCATGATAGACAAAGTACCCCCGAATATTTCCTTTCACTCTTTTTTCCTAGCCCCTGATGCCTCCCACCATTCTCACTCCCCTTGCCTTCATTGCCCCTCCTCGCACTTAGGGAGTACAGATTTTTCCACGAGGACCAAGGTCTTTAAAAGGGGAAGACACTTAGACGTGGGAGAAGTACCAAACAACTGATAGGCAAGCACGGAGGAAGACGAAGGTGGTTTGCAGCAAAACTGATTGGAGAGAAAATCAAGGAGAGGGGGATTATAGTTAGCCTGAGAGCGGAAGAATTGGGCGAAACAGTGAGATAATAAACTCTCTAGTTCATACAAGTGATTTTTCAATTGTGTATCACAAAACTTTCCCCTAGGTCACTAACCAGAGGAGCTCACCCCTCTGGTAATGAGAGGGGAGGTGGCAGCACAGATATATTTTGCATCAAGTGTGAGATTAAATCATAGACAAAACTTCCTTATATTTAAAAAAAATTATCTTAAGCTAATTGGCTCGAGTTTCTGTTTATAATTTTATGAGTGCCTGTTTTTTTATGGCAGGGTAACATTTAAGTGTACTGAATTGGAGAAGATTGTGGAATAACCCACATTGAAAGAGAGAAATTAGCATTTGAACTCAAATGTTAACTACTAACCCTGTTTCTCATTTTAATAAAACAACTCTCATGAGTTTTAGATGGAAATCATTAACTTTCAGGCTAGTAATTGTTTATGCTGAACTCTGAGATCATGTTTGTCTGTGTTTCAACAATGTTAACATTTGGATTAAGTGGAATTAATAGGAATGGAACATATTGGTTACTACCATCCATCTTATTCATGGTAACAAATGTGATGAGTTTGAGCAAGTTTTGCCTCACTGAGCTCTACTCTCAACCCTATCAAACCTACCCTCTGGTTGATTGCTGTGATTTTTTATACAAGTATACATTTTTTGGCACTCATCTCAAATGTCAAACAAAGACTATAAATATTAATTAATTTAGAAATATACATTTCTATTTACCTGAAGTAAGTCCACAACACTGACAGCTATATCAGTATTTTCATGAGCAAGAAGCTCCAGAAGAGATGGAATTGCTTGCAGTTCCACCAAGAGAGGGTAGAGATCAGGAACTGTAGTGATAGCATGAAGCTCTTGAAGTATTTCATGAAGTTCCAATTCTGATTCCATAAACCTAAATTGTGTACGTGAAAAATTAATGACAGTTGTTCTTTGAACATACAGCAAACATCAGGTAATATTTATTCAAACTTTTCTCACTCTTGTTTTGTATATTCTTGACAACATCTGTAATGAGCAACACATTGATTTGGTGAATAAAGGTAGTATTTCATTCTAACATTACTTCAATGAATATATTACAAGGCATCACACTCGGATTACCATACATAAAGAGTTTTCACACACATACGTCCATGCATTTATTTTCAGTATTGATGCCATTAAACTGAAAGTTAAATTTGATCAGTTTTGGTACAGAGAGCTGTGTCGTTTGTGAGTTAAAAATATTTTTCTGTTCTAAGAATGAAATCTGTTTACCTTAGTACTGCATAATTATTTTGTCATAAAATAGATTGGAAATTTTTAATTTTAGTAATGGTGATACTTTAGACAGAAATTGTACACAATTCTCCTCCTGTATAACCATTTCCATTTAGGAATAGTAGATAAAAATGTCTCATATTTCTATACAGGGTAGAAAACACAACTCCCTGAATGGCAGGATAACATCGACACCTCGCATTCTCTTAAGAATGCAAGATGATACGAGTGATACGAGTAGCTAAGTAAATAATAGCCATGATTACCAGGATGGGTACCCAATATTGTTACATATTTACGGTGGGATTTTGTAACAGGATGATGAACAGAATATGACTAGTGCGTTGTAAAGCGTTTAACAAATGATCAACTGCAATGGTGTGGTATTTGAGATACATTCGTAATAATTTGAATAAAGGGATAGATAAATCATACTTTTCCGGTAAATCTGGGAATTTAATCCTCATCTCCTGGTTCTTTAGGGCACGTTTTTCAAAGAGAAGAACCATTCTTTTCAATGTAGACTCATCCAAAACGTCCACCTAGGGCATAAAACTGTGATTAATTACAGTTAAAAGGGATGACAGAAGTTCCTTATATGCCATAACATTATATATATAAGTGACGAAACGTACATCTGTCTCTTCATTTTCCACCAATTCAAGAATTTTGTCCTTCTCCTCCTCCGATACTTGTGAAATTTGTTCATCCGACAAATCCCTATGTCTTTTCTTTTTTTCTAACTCAGCGGAGGTGGAAATGCCAAGTTTTCGATATTTCCTTTGTTTCTCATATTCAACGCGAACATCTTCATCATCATCTCCTTCATCCTGCGGGCGTTTTGGTGCGTTGGGTGGCTAAACATAAAGAACCATATTATTCAATAAAAATGCCATAGTATTATGGACACAGGATAATTTAATTTTACTATCCGAAAAATGCAATCCATGGAACGATAAGTAATGAAGCCTCTTTACCTTATATGACAACAACTCCCCAATATCCATCTTTTAAACAGCTCACACTGGCTCACACTAGAGTGAAACTAGCCCAATCAAATATTTCTAAACATACACAGATACAGAATTGCCAACAAACGAAAAAAATATTTCAAATCGGAAGAAAAAACCCAAAATACATGCACGGGCATAAGTAATTAACATTGAAGTATTTTTCTATTATAATAATGATCCTAGAGTTATTCTTTTTCATTGAAATAGTATACATTTAATGGATTACTAAAATCCACTGAAAAACATTCTTCGGGCTTAGTAAGAACTTAAAAAGAATATAAAATAGTTGGATATATATTAACAATTATTTTCTTATAGGTAACCACTTAAACTGGAAAGTTTTGGCAGTCAGACCAGAAGTAAAACCTCTGCATGAGGTTTTCATGGCCGTTCATCCCTTACCCAGTTTTTCTTAGTACCTATGTTTGTATTTTCTCTATTAAGTGCACCTTCACTAACATTGCTTGCTGATTTCTTATCATCATCCCATAACCCTTATTTCCGTGGCATTCATTCTGTTTTTAGTCCCATCCGTTCCACCAATAATTGTATTGTATTATTTCTTCTTAAATTTTCACTTCTTCATTATCCATGGCTTCCCTCTCTTTTACAGTTGTTAAAACTGAAAACATTCTTGGAGCAGAGGACTTTAATTTATGTAAGTTTATAATAATTAAAAAAATATGCCATTCATTCAAGATTGTTTTAGAGAAAAAATGGGTAGATTTGCATATTTTTAAATGCATTCCCTCCTGGGTAAATATGTAGCAAGTATAAAAAACATGGAAGGAGGAGAGACCTCCTTCTTCCATGGTAAAACACATGAGAAAAGCTTGAAAGCCAGCATCTAAGTTTATAAACTAATTATGTTGCAATTATAATGCAATCTTCCAGTGGAAGGTATCCCTTTGAGAAAAATATCTAAAAAAGCTTGAAATTTTAATTGTAAATTTGGCATTAACTGAATTAACTGCCCTAAGTCCAGAGTAAACCTTTGGGTTTAAACAGTTCCTGTTGAATTCAGCATTATTTTTCATAAAGGGGCTGCTACAATTTTTATTATAAACTGTCTGGTGTTAGAAATTTGACCAGTCTGAAATAATGCATCTTATGGAGAAACACAGAAAAAGTTTTTTTATGAATTACATCATACCTAAGGATATTCAATAAATGGGTGTCAACAAAATGAAACACAATGAAAATTCATGTTCCTATATTTTCAGTTGAATATATGCATATCCTAAGACATTACTTCTTTTCAGTGCCACAATACACAACGAGAACAAATACAATGAAAGAAAATCCATCACTTGGATTTGCCATTGTATTAACTTCCTTGAAAATGTCACAATCACAGCTTTAACTAAATTCTCTCATTGTATTGTTCATTTGCTAACATCTCAAAGGTTAGTGCCTGAATATTAGGAATAGATAATTAAACGGAAACCCTGATGCATCTGCCTCGTCTAACAAAGCACATGAAAGGTTTTTCAAGGATGGGGGAGGATAGGATAGGATTTACTGGCTTAGTACTGTCAGTACACACTCCTTAACCATCCTACAATGAGAGTAGTTAGTTCCATACAGAACATTTGCCTCTATAAATACAAGGTGTAGAGGCCAACACTATGTTCACTTAACATTCATTCAACATTACAGGAAGACTTAGGTTGTTACATTCCATCATAAGGTAATATAGTTTCACTAAAGAAATTGACTTAATGGGTTTTTTGAGTAAGTTGAAGAACAAAACACACTGCCATTACATCAATAATGCTAAATATGTGCATACATACGGCAAGATACTTTGAGTGACAAAGAAACTGAAATATTTACCTACAATTTTTCATCACATCAAGAAGTGTATTAATGTACCAAATGTTAATTTTGTATAAATGCTATTGAAAATATAAATATTGAAATGAAAATTAATATTGTAATATAAAAATAAAAAACAGTGCTGGCTACCATAATCATATTTTTAATATAATTCATTTGAGGAAGGCCTTCTTGCCCTAGAAACATGATCAAAGAAATCTACAAGGGTTTTTATGTCTAAATTAACTTTCCAATACAAAATTAAAAATATCACGGAGATTCAAAAAGTTATCACACAAAGCCATAATGGCTTATTATAAAAATGTACATCCAAGAAAACATACTTTCAAATGCTCATACATCTTGAATAAATAAGCATTTGGGCTTCAAGGTAATTTTAAATGGTATAGCCCCTATTACCAAGGACAACATTGATCACAAATATATACAGGTTTTGTAAGTAACCATATGAGAAAATGTTAGTAACCATTTCAAACCAACTTTTCACTTCAAGGACTATTACAGAGTTCCAAACATGATCAAAGTGAAACAAATTTATTTTTTAAGCAAAAAATGCACCAAGTTCTTCTGATTATGAATAAAAAAAGATTAATTTCATTTCAGAAAGCTATTCCCCACATTCATGTTTCTTTTCAAGGTAAATTACAGCCATTTACAGAAGTCATAACACTTGGTTCTTTCCTGAAGTTAACAATAAGCACAATTAGCAATGATCATTATAATGTGGTAAAGAACGATCCTCCAGCACCAAAATAATTAAAAAGACCAAATCAAAAAGGACACCAAAATTCAATATTATTTCACCATAGTGCTACAGTTGAGGGAAAGTTAAATTTTGATATGCATCAGTGATGCACCGAATTTAAAACATAAAATGCTAAACTATATAAAAACATCAGTGTTCTTATTGTGCAAACCAAATATGCAATATGAGGATTCTTTTACACAATGTTTATCATTCAAAAATAATCTTCAACTAATTTTCTTAAAAAATATTTTTACACTGTGCTTGATAAACATATCCAATGCCTTTCAAGGATGGCATTTCCAACAATTACTGCTGAAATTATCTTGTGGTTTGGACACAGTGATCCATGCAACTTGAATTCACAAGGTTTTTATCACATTGTAACAACACATGTAATGGAAATCACTCACAACTACCCTCTATTATGCATTTGCACCTAGTACAACAGTTGCATTGAATAAAATTTTGCTGATGTCATGATCAAATAGTAAAACACAATGTCAAGACAAGAGTGCAGATGTCTCAATTACAATCACATCAATTAATATATCACATCTACACTGAAAGACTAACGGCAGGAACTAATTCAATTGACCAGATGATTAGAGTAATGAAAGAAGTAGTCTTAAGGAGAAGATACTTCACAATCACCTTTGACATAGTTGGTGAAGGTATATTTAAATCTATTGCTGCTGATATGACCTCTATCTATCTAGTCTATAGGCCCAGACCATATGGTGAAATAAAATAAAAAATCATGTCTCATGTAACAAAGCAGACTCAGATTGGATATGAACTTTCTTGTGGCGACAGCCTTTATATGGGAGATGTTTGGAGCAGGCCTTATATTATTGAAAATGGAAAATTATAGAAGGTACCAGTAAATAAATAATGAAGATGCACATGATCTATGAGAATTAATAGCCTAACATCAGGTTATCCTACAAATGATATGGCCTCCAAAGATCAAGTAATGAACAGGGATTTGCCAAAGCCCATGAAAGATATACCCTTCCCTAAAATCAAGTGCCATACATAGGTACGAACAACAAATAGCAATAGAATCATTCATAAAGATGGTATGTGTATGTAATAATACACTGATTGACACCAAGAAGATTACAGCGATTTCTATTCACAATAATGCTGAAGGATGAGATTATGGAAAAAAGTTCAATAACTGCAGAACAATAAGACAGAGAAAACTGCTTTCTCAGCAGAAAAATCAAGAATACCAGGGAAAGCATTTCAGATAATTGCAAGAGGTAAATTTTGGTGAGTTGCTTCTGTTTTCACAAATATAGACTCTAGGGTCACAGAGCACATATTCGAAAGCAAGACTGGCTACCACGCCATCAAGATAATGCAGAAATGCACATTAGACGTGCTAACAGTGAAACCATGGATTGGGTAGGTAGTGATGAAATGAGAAGGTAATGAGTAACTTACTACTATTTCTGATGCCGTATAAGCTAAAGAGTTTAACACACATTTTTGCCATCAAGAGATTTGGTGAGTAATGATTATGTTTTCGCAATAGCCAAAGATGTTAAATTTACATAAATGAAGGGTAAAATGTCATAGGTAGTGTCCTAATCACAGAATTGAAGCATATTCAGGATTCGTATTCAACCAGTTAATAAAAATTAAACCACATGGAAGTAAAAATCATTCACCTAGACCAGCATGCAAACCCTTATCACTCACTTTCCAGGACTGGGAGGATGATTTTTACACTAAAATTCTTATATTTATAAGCACACAGGTGGGTGACTCTGGTGAAGTTACTGTTGTGGCATCTCCCACAGCTTCTTTGTATATGGCAGTAGTAAAGGAGAAACAATCTATGTCCAAAAAGACAAGGACACTTAAATACAAAACTTAATATAAACCTTTTAAAATAATGGGTTGGTCTTACCTGCCGACTTTCCGGAAGAAAATTTTGAGCTACCAAGGACAAGTAATCGAGGATACCACTCAAGAAGACTGATGCAAGTAAAACTACAGAACTGATAAGAGGATATTTATTTTTTATATATGTGAGACCATGCTGGAGACAACATGGGAAGGAACTTAATACATGAATTTTCCCAATCATTTCTCTAGGAAAGACATTTACTTCCTGGTGGTCAAGAGATAAAAGCATTTCAAGAATTACAGGCAGTGGAGGAGAGAGAAAAAAGGGCAATTTTCAAACAAAGACTTTTCATGAACTGCATTTATAAAGTATTAAAGTGTTCTCATCATCTAACTCAATGTACCACACCTGGAGAATAGATGTGCAAATATAATGAAAAATCTCACTTGAAACTCAGATTCAAGGTTACAATTCAATGGGCTACACTCGTTAGAGGGGAAATCGAGCATCTCAGCTAAATATCAGGAAGGGTCACTCTTGGCCAAATAACCCACAATCATTTGAGCAACTACAGGTCAACCGATCAATTGGGAGTCCATGAGCACAGCTTAGTTTCCTTATTCTGGAAATGAGAACCATAGGACATTTAGAGAAATGAATTGCACATTGGACAATGTGTAGATTGTCAATCAATCAAAGAGCTAATTTTGCTGAGTCATTCACATGTTGTTTGAGAATGGTTGTGGTGGATAAAATAAGAAATCATGGATTGTGCATACCAGGCAGCAAGGAATTAGTGGATAATAATTGAGGAATTAGAAAATTGTGAATTTAAAAGGGGAAATGCCTCTGCTCCTGAAGAAGACATACTAATTTGCAACGATAATACCCAAAAACATATTGGGTACATACAATGCATGTATTGCAAGTATCTTTGTGCACAAACCCTACACCTTGGATCAAGTATCTTGGACTGTGTGCTTGCAGCATTTGGTTGGCTCATTCTCCAATTACTATGTCTGTTTTACTCTCAATGAAACTGTTTCACTAACAGTACAACATCGAGTGGAATCCAAGTGTACACCAAGTTTCAAAAAAGTTCTTTCATGGGAATCACACACTTCTAATCACATTCACATAAGAAAAGGAGTAGAAGAAAGAGCTAACCAAACCATCTTGAAGAAAATCAAATGCATTCTGCATAATTTTGGTGGTGATAAAACACAATGGGGCACAGTAGAAAATTAAATGATACATCTAAAACAATATATCTGAAAACCTAATTGAATAGTTAATGCAATTAAACATGAAGCAATTTGGTCAAAGGTAAGATAAATCTTCATGCATCAAACAATTACAGAAGATGGTTATGTATAATAATTCACAAAATATGCTGGCTGCTGAGAGCAACTAATGGCCATAAACTTCTTGATCCAGAGAACCCTGGAAAGATCATCAAATCATATGACGCTGTTTTCCAAGAAGAATAAATCATGAAGAATGATTGGAAATTGTGAAGTTAGTTCTAACTAGAGAATCCAGTTATCTAAAAAAAATGGGGGCACTGCAGAAAGCAAAGACTTTGGGCATCTAAATGATAAAAAATTCAGAGAAATAATGTAGGAGGAAGAGGGTGGATAACCAAAAATGAGCAGGGTATCTAAAATTTACCCAAACTATTAACTTTAAAAAAATCATTGTGAATAAAATACTGTCACAAAATCTAATGAATAGTAGGAAAATATAGGTGAAACTTTCTGCAAAAAGCATATGATGAAAAACAAACCATGGATACTAATACAAAGAGCAGAAAACAAAAAGAATTGTAGGAAATAATTGGGTCTCAGTTAAAAAAATGAAAGAGCATCAAATGTTATCAAGTACATACAAAGCTTGAATGGCAGTGAAAGTGTATTTGCAGGTTTAAGTAGTGTTCCAAGAGGAGAATTTTCCTCTTGCCATTCATTACTTTACAATTAGGATATTCATAATTCTGCAGAAACAGATCTAGATGTGCCACCAGGATGCATACAGTCCTCTTAAATGGAAGAATGGACTATCTACAAACATGAATTAACCAAATTAGTTCATAAGCAAAGTTAATAAAGATAAAATTGGTATATTCAATGAGCATTGTATGGGCTTATCGAAACTGCAAGAGTTGGCATAGGAAAATAAATTAATGCATCATTTAACCTTTTAAGCACTAAGCATTTATTGCTGTATTAACTCCTGCTGAGCACAGCAATTTTGGACTTTTAGATTTCCCCAGCACGCAGCGTGAAGCATTTAACTCTGTGTTAGAAAATAAATAATTCATGAACTAAAAGTGATAAAACATTCAAACAAAAAATGTCATTTAGAAAAATACATCGCCAGATTGTAAAATATATCTTTTATCAAAAAAGGAAACTGTGACTAAACAAAAATTCCTTTTGTTTCTGGGAAAATACGAAACACAAATAAGAAAGGTTCACACTGAAGGCACTGTCTGGCCTGCATACATATATGCACATATAATGCTGGTGGCACTGCTTTGCACTAACACATATTATTATATATGTTCATAGAACTGAAAAGGTTAACTTAGGATGAATACAGTTGGAATTTGAACCTTGTTCATTTTATAGCACTTCATATATTGTAGTGATAACCATTTTGTTTTCAGATATTTTCTTATTGTGGTCAACTTGGATAAGAGTAAAAATAATGGAGTTAATAATTTGCTGCTGTGGTAAGAGACTTTGCAGAGGTAAAAGAGTCCACTAGTTTGAGAGATAAAATTTAAAAATGACACAGTACATTCATTTGTAATAATAAAGAGTAAAAATAATGGAGTTAATAATTTGCTGCTGTGTTAAGAGACTTTGCAGAGGTAAAAGAGTTCACTAGTTTGAGATATAAAATTTAAAAATTACACAGTACATTCATTTGTTAGAGAAGAAGGGGATGGCAGTAGTTAAGGCCATTGCAACACTCATGAGCATAAATGGAAAAACAATAAGAAATTAATAACCAATATTCCTTATTAGAGATTTTCTGGTTCACTTAAGTATGCAAAAGTATGGCCTAACACAGATAATGCCTATCTCCAATGGTTGTCTTAAAAAATTAATGCAAGAGAGAATAAGGAAACATTCTTAAGCAGAAAGAAAAATATATGATTGGATTTGTTGATACAGATTGGAGAAACAATGCAATTAGCAGGACTTCATTTCTAGGTTTTTGGATCCAATGTAACCATTATGGAAATTTCTTAGGAGACTGAAAACAAAAGACTGTGCCTGGTACTGAACAAATGAGAAATGGGTCGTGGAATCAATGTGGAATCCACGTTGAATCAACGTGCGTTTGTGGAAATATGATGGTGGTGGATATTGAATGGCGTAACCAATGTGGCATCCACGTTGATTTTACGTGGATCTATATTGACGGTGGATAACATTTAATATTCAACGTAATTTCCACCTGGCGAAAAATCATAACAATGGTGACATTTCGTAGATTACCATCCTGATACAATATTAGTTCTTTGAAAACGTATCGGAAATCTACTCTTCTATTATGTAATTTTTGGAACTGGATTAGATTCATGCAATATAGAATC
>LYUA01002261.1:96227-110214 GCA_002093875.1 Calopteryx splendens | reverse complement strand
AAAATAGAAGCCAAAATAAATAAAGGAGTCAGACAAGGATCCAACCTCTCACCAGCATTATTCAATATTGGTATTGACAAATATGGATGAGATCTTTATAAAGGATAACAAAGGCTTATAAGTGGATGTGCTTGAGAATATAAATGTTCTCTTCAGCTAAGTGTGCTCCTGGCATTAAGAATACGTTTCTCTGAAAGACATACACTAGAATAACACATAGACACTCATAGTTAGCTGATTTGTATCTGAAAACCACATGAGGCACAGTAAAAGGCATTGCCACTTAGTCTGGAAGTATAAATTTGGCAATCATGCATGAGGTTCTACCCTCTTCCCTATTTCATTAATTTCTACTTGCCGATTCCAGTTTTTTTGGAAATGGTAAATACATAAATATAATAATTACATATATTCTTCATTTATGAAGTATATTTCATTTGTGTATATATACACACATATATATGTATATAAAACATAATATTAAACATTGATGAATACAAATTAGTCATATGAGGCTATATGAAATTGGGCTCCAAATAATATGCATAAATTTACATAAGAGCTGAAGATTATAGTAATTATTGCAAAAGCTGTAATGTTAATATATACCTTGTTCTGTTTCCTTGAAAAATGAACATGCAGGGAAAGCATTTAGACAGCGGGTGTCTTACTTGGTCCATCGAAGAATTCACACAGGTGTAATGCCATACAAGTGCACCGCCTGTGAGAAAAGTTTTCGCTACAAGGTAAGCCATTTTAAAGCTAACCGAACCTGAAGATAATCTAAACTGAATTTTGAAATCATATGATTATGAATATTTCATGAGAATCACATGGGGCAAACATGGATTCTACCGTCAAATTATATGTGCTTTTGTGTTGTGGGAATTATCATGAGTGCCAATAAACATTCAGAAAAGAAGAAACTATTTTGCCATTTTTGCTCACCCCAGCTTGGTCCCCAAGAATATATAATTTATCTACATCAAAGCACATGCTTCACACTACTGCTTGCCCATAGTTGCTGTTTTGATTGTATTTGATCAACTAAGTAAAAACTTAATTACAATTTCCTCCTTCAAAAATGTTCTGAAGCCATGGAAGGGGGCAATATTGCTCATTGACTCATGCATTTTCAATTAATTTGGAATGGGAGATATGGGAGAAAGTTGTAGGAATATATGACAAACAGAAAGACTACACATACTGTAGTAAAGCCATATAATGTTGAAAAATCATCTTAAGCACATGACAAATCAAAAAGAAAAGTTTCATGTACCATTATGAAACACACTCAGAATAAAAAATATGCATTTTGAATGTGTTCCTAAGTGCCATTCATTTGATAAAATTTTAAGGATTATTTAAAAAAAATAAATTGAACAATATATAAGTACTTCAGCTGCATTACTTAGGGGAAGGTAATTTAACTTCTGCCCATTAGCTCCTTTGTGCCACTTGATTGCTCACAAACTTTTCAATAATTGCATTCTTTGAATCACAAAATTGAGATGTGATCTTGGTGTGCACTGTTCTTTCTCTATTCCCTGAAGATTCATACAAATTCTAACTCTCTCCCATTTCAGGTCAGCCAGCGTACTCATAAATGTTCATCTCAGCAGACAGGAACTGTCGTTCGCCAATCCAGTGACTTAGTAGAACGTCTGTTATCACATCAGAAAGACAAGTCAACAACTGAGGATTCTCCTGATAAAAAAAATGAAGTTAATTTTACCCATGGTGTCAATGAACAATCACTAAATAGAAATCAGAATAATGAGAAGCTGCCAAGTCTGTCAGAATTTTCTCCTACAACAGTTATGAGTGATCACAAAATTGATTCACTTAACTTGGATTCTAACTCCTTGCATTCAGCTTCTGTTATAAATGATTCCCAAAATGCAAACAGCTCATTCATAGAAGGAATATCAGGTAGTTTGACTACCAACCAAAGCTCTCAGGGAAAAACTCTTTGCAATTTTGATTCAGCCATTACATGCGACATAGAGGGAATGCAGGGAAACACTTTCAACTTTAGACAAGCAATAGAAAAAGGTGGCATAGAAGAAAAACATTCAGGGTCATGCCCTGCAGATTTAGGAAATAGAACTACCAGCACAACAGTGCCGGAGCATACAGCAAGAGGTAATTCTGAGAGTGGCTCAAATTTTGTTTTCACTTGTGAATCAGAATGTAGAGACCACCACATTCCAGTATTACATACTAAAAATATAGAAAGAAAGGGAGTTGTGATACAAGGAAATGATAATGCAGTAGGAGAAGATTTTGGTTCACCAATGTTCTCAAGTGCATCACATATACTTACCCACTCAGAACCAGACTTCTTCACACTCGTGATGCCACCAGCAGATCCGGCTCTAGAAAAGTTAGGAAAACTCTCTATATCTTCCGTGCATAGTCCTGAAAAGTCAAATTCTGGATCTAACTATCCAGAAAATCATTACCATGACATACCCTTCACACAAAAAACAGACTCCTCCTCAAAAGAAGTTATTACTTCATCTCAAGGCACTGAAAAGGGATTTGAAGACCATAGTGCAAGTTCAAAAATTAGTTTAATAGAAATTGACAATAATGATTTGTCAAGAGACCAAGATGGTACAGCTAATGCAGCAGATTTAAGTTCATTTTTGCAATCTTGTTTAGAACAATGGCATCCTTCCAATTTCATAGCAAGTGAAAAAGAGAAAGAGGGAATTTCAAGTCAAGAAACACCACTATCTACTGTAGATAAAAAACACCCTTGTCCTACAGGTGGTGAAGATAATAAACTTCACACCATTAATGAGGAATCTTTGAGAAGGCTTCTTTATGGAGATAATGTTCCATGATTTTTGCAAAAAAGCATTGGAGATGATGCAGTCAAATCATCCCTGCAAAACCATATTCTTAAAAACCACATTTATCATTGGTTAAATTATTCACATTGTTAATATATAAGTGCTGTAGATAGAATTATCAATACCCAAGTTCCTATGGTGCATAGGAATTAGTAAAACAGTATCACCTTCAGTGTACAGATTCAAATGATGATATTGCATTGCTTTTCTACCCATTATTTATTTAAATTATTTAATAACGATTTTATTTGTAATCTATAGTGAAATATTCATTTATATTACAAAATATCCATGGTTAGGAGACTTTCAGCTGTGATTATGGCACAATAGAAGAAAAACTGAACTAATATTATCAAATGCCACTCTTTTACCTTGTTGAATATTATACATACGTCAAATATTGATAACTTACTCTCTAAAGCTAGCTTGAAGGTGGTTTGTGTGTTATTCTCTATTACAATCCTTTCATATGTTAACATGGATGCCCAATACTTAACTGAATAAAGTAAAGAAAAACAAGGCATCAAAACATTTTTATGTTCCTTGGGATAAATTATATGCTGAGGCAAGTAAAAAGCCTTGAAACTGAGATGCCAGGCTCAAGATGTGGCATTAAGTTCATTTCATTTTTTAAGAAATGAATGTTGGACAACTTGTCCTCATAGTCGACCTCTGTAGTACCCCGTATGAAGAAGTTACGGCATACATTAATTTGACAAAATTCGGATGGAGGAAATAAAAGAGAAAATAAATTGTGTAAGTAGTCTTTTCCAACTTAAAAAAATTATGAATGCTCAGGGTTGAAAACATTACAGTAAAATGGTAGTTATTCACCAATTAATCACTTTTAAAATCAAGTAGCTAATCATGATGAAAGTTTAAATTATTTTACTAGTACTGTAATTAATTTTTAAAATGTAATTAGACCAAATTTTTATTACCAGATTATTGATTACTTTAATTTTATTACAATGAAAATAGCTCAAAAGAAAACCATAAGAAATTTGAACAAGATGCTATATTGTAATAATTTATAACTAAGTCAATAAAATTGTTCAAATTAAATGTATAACAACGTTTCAAACAATAAATGTACATTACATTATATAAAATATGCAATTATTTCTCCTCAGAAGACCTTAACACAACATTAATGTTTAAAACAAATCATCACCTAAACTCTGCCTGTTTATTGTCAAAATCATTCCTGCAAATTAAAACAAGTATTCAACTAAAACACTTGTTTTAATTTAACTAAGAAATACACAATTAGTAAACTTGCTGTTTTTCAAGGAGAACCTTTTAATATTTGGATGACTGTACAGCAAATAAATGTATTTGTCTTAGGAATTGGATGTCTACCAGTAGATGAAATAATTTCTTAGTTACTTTTTTCTCTGTTCTTCTCCTTTCTTTGCCATTTTTTTCTTTCCAGCAGAAAATTTGCTACATTTAATTACATAACGAGTTTCATCGTGTATGGCAAAGGAATGAAAAACCCTTTTAATAGGTTAAAAAAATCATTTTGTCCTTAAATGTCAGAATTAGAACTCCAGACAGAAGCCACTAGTTCATGAGACACTCACATCACAGTAAATCTTGAAACACAAGCCTCGTGCTCTCAAAATTTCTCCATAACCCATAATTTCCAGATTGACTGCTGAGATAAAAAAAATAGTATTGCTAAGGTAAAAAGGAACATTTAAGATTTCTTGTGTACAATATGCTTAACATGGAAGAAGTTGGAAATTTCAGGTGTGCATAAGCTGATAGCTTAATTAGTGACATGGGACTAAGCACGACAGCTCATTTCAGAGTTGCTAACCATATTAAAATACAATTCCTGCTGGACTATTTTGGCTTCAAAATATGTAGTCCAACTTGTATCATCCACCAGTTATTCCTGACCATGTGCGGATAATTCAACTGTTAAAAACTGCATTGCCTTGTAATTAAATCTATTGTCTGGTTGGTTCTTAGGTTTCCACGGTGTGTATTAGTAGAATTTCTCTCCGGTTTTCGGGTCTTCACAGTGTAGGTTGACATGGTTAACAACAGTTTCCCTGATGTTCCGATTAGAGTCTTCAGGTCGAAGGTGTCGGAATGAAGTATTGGCTGTCTTTATATAAGGTGTGCCACGAGCTAGCTGCTTCCTAAACTGTTGTCGACCATGTCAACCTACGCAGTGAAGACCCGAAAACCGGAGAGAAATTCTAAATCTATTGTCTGTTGAAGAGTATTGGTAGGAACATCCTTGACCAACTTACCAATCATGCCCTCTTTGAATCAAAATGTCCATTTGTATGAGTGGTGCATATACAGAATCAAACAATAAATATCAGTTCAAACTTAAAATTTATTTTGTTTTACTCAAAACAGAAAATTATGATCTAATTACTGATTTGGTGGATTTGTAAAACTAATACATACATAGAAATGTGGAGTATGGTTGTGCTCTGAAGGACTAATTGAATTTACTAACATTAACTAACTAAACACAAGACTACAAACACCTAAAAAAACAATTGCTTCAACATCTCACAAAAATGAATTGCCTCAGCAAATGTAAATGCTCAGGTTGCATGGAAGCACCGTACAGGGTGTTCCTAACCAATTAGAGAAGTAGAGTCCTGGATTACATTTTCTTTATGCCATTCATCTATGATTGCATACACAGAAATGAATTTGAAAAGCTCCACGCAGGATATTTTTGGTCCTTAAAGAATGGTTTGAGTCTAGGATACATAATTTCTGGCTAAAGTGACTAATATATATGGCAGGAATAACCTAATGAGGGTATAGAACAGAGGCACATTGCTGGAAAGTAAGATACAAGCCAAAATGTAACATCAGGCTGTAGACATAATAAGGGTTGCTGGCTCATTATGCATCATTTTGTCATTAATGTGCAACTTGTTAAATACATTGCAGTTGTCCAGCCTTGCTAAACCCGACAAACTGCATAACAATTATTATTATTCCTAGCTTAATTAGTTGGATGAACAATGATAAAAGATACGAGACAAAGAAAAAAAATTATTTCAAACTTATTTCTCCCATGAATAAATGTTAATTTGTTCTGATTTTTGTTTAAAAAATATGGTAACCCAATAATTTAAACACTATACTAATAGATAATGGACTGAGCAGGAGGTAGGTGAGAAAGGAGAGTGGTTCAAACACATTGATAAATACTTTATTATTTGAGATTGCAAAATAAAATGATTCACAACTATCAATCAATTACACAAATACATTTGAATTCTTTACAATTATAGGTTTAACTTCCTATTTAAACTGATAATTAGTAAACTAGTTAAAAAACCTGCATTGAAGGAATATTATAACATTAGTCAGAATTAGGAGTTAAAATGAGAAGAAATATTAATGCACTTTAAATACTCAACTACTCGGGCTGAAAAAATGTAACTTAATTAAATAGCATTATATGCTTTCCACAGACTTATGTTAATTATCACATTTAAGCAATAAGTGTTCCTAAGTGAAATACATAGTATAGTTTTTAGCTCTGAAAATAAAAATGCTATAATGTCAATAGATTCTCTTTTCAAAAACCATATTCAATACAATTAACACAAAATGTAAAAAACATAGATACAGATATCACAAGTGCAACCTTTTCTTCCGACTTTTCAAGATGGAACTACAAAGATGTATCTATAGTGCTCAGAAGAATACCTGTATGACTTATGACCAAATACATTTTAAAGTGTGAATGAAATCGAGGAGCACATCATCATATTTTTATGTACAACTACTCTTGCATTTACATATATAACCTTATTATCACATGGCAAAATAATCACAAAAATCTAATGTTTTCTAAATAAGCTGCTAATTTGCACATTATACCCTGGTCACAGTCAATACATTAGCAATTGATCACACAGCTAGGATAATCTGACAGAAATTAAAATAATACTTCTCAGAAAGAAAAGAAAACTGTAAAATACCTCATCAATCAATCACACTATATGTAATAGCTAAACAGGATATATTATGACATTGCATTGGGAATCAAAAGTGAAAAGTGCCTACTTCATCGAATCTTAAAAATTACACTCTTCTGTTGATTAGCACTTACTATAGAATGAAAAAACTTTTGAAAGGAGGAAAATTTCAATTAAAACTTTTCCAAATGTTGTTTCCAGTTTTTAAAGTTTTATTTTAAATTCTTGTGTGATAAAAAAATTTAGAAAAAAAAAACAAATAAGAGGAGCTGGCTTAGGTTTTTAACTGAAATCTCTGTTGGGTAGCAATATAGGTGCAATCAGAGTCCAAACATAGAGTCCCAGACACATCCAGCTTGAAACTGCTTTCACCCACATGGATGCCTCATTAGAGTTGAGTGTCTCCAAACTAGAATTTGGCCTGCGTACATAAATAAAAAACAAAAAATTAGAAATACAAAAATGAACAGCAAAAAAGTATGATATATTCTATTAAAAACACTGCATGATGGATCAAGACTTGTGCAATGCAAATTTATGCTGGTTTTTACTGTCTCGAATTTTCCTAAATTTCACATGGGTAAAGTTAAAATAGATATAACTTAAAACACTTACTTGTACCAGTTTGTTAAGGTCATCATAACATAGAGTGTTGCTAATCCAAACATAACGTGGAAGAAAGACCAGGAATAAGCAGTGCCATCCTCTTCATTGTCCCACACATTCTGCCCACCCTTCTCTACGTTACCAGCTTCAAGACTTCCAGTTTCTATAAGTAGAAAGAAAATTAAATTTTCAATTTAAAATAATCATAAAAAATTATTACTGTTTTAAATATAAATGACAAAACAATATAAAAAATGTAAATTAATTCAATTTTGGTAGCCATAATCTTTTGTAGCCTTCCTGGGGATAGAAAAACACTCAAATAAATTATCATGGATATAGATAAATATACACTGGAAATTAATTGCACAGTATTCAAAAATTTATATTTAATAAAAACACCTAAAAAATAGTTTATGCTTATTACAATTGTCTTTTTAGAGTATTCCTGGACAAAAGCATCACATCAACTTGGCTTAAAATTGGAGTTAGAGTTAATATCACTAGTGTGTGATGGTTTTAAACTGGTCTCCAATAATACCGGTTAAAGAGTACATGAAAATTTACAAGAGTAACTTGGAACTGAAAAGAAATGGCCTGAATTTACACAGAGCTATTAGTCCCAAATAGATATGATCTTGGGATGCTGAGCCCTTCACATCTCATAAGGTTTCTTTCCTTTAATCAAAGTGAACAATTTCTCTATTCATAATATTGTCATTATATACCTTTATCATGAGATATCTGTAACCAGAGATACTTTCAAACTTATTCTCCCTTACTAAAAAGTCCAGAGGTGCTTTTAGGCTTTCTCATTTGGAGTAATGATTTTTGCATTTATTTAATTTATAATGAGCATAATTTCATCTGCTTCTTTTTCCATTTGTTTTATTACAATGTTGTTCTCAAACACATAGATTTGACTGGATTTTTCAAATATTGTTCCCTCCTGATTAAATGCATTTATCACCCCATGCAGAGCTGGATCAAATAAAATAGCAGAGCCCACATTCCCTTGGTCATCCTTTGGTAAATTCAAATTATTCACTAAAAATTATTTACTTCACTTTTTCTTAATTTCAATCATGGGCATTTTAACTTATCTACTTAAATTTGGTAAAATACTGTACTCCTCAAGTGGTTTGTTTTGTTCTTTCTGGTTCACACTGTCAAAAGCTGATCTTAAGACACCATATAAAAAAATTCAAATCAATGCCATATTTATAAAACTTCTCCATTATCTATCTTATAACAAACATCTGATCAGTAGTGCTTCTGTCAGAATGGAATCTACACTGGTACTCCCCAAGGATGCTCTTTGCATAGCATTTAACTCTCCCACTATTCAATCCTAAGAGGAACTAAAAAACCAAACGAACTAAAGTGATGCCTCTAAATTTTCACATGCTAAGTTATCTCCTTTTTTAGAATTGGTCATATTATTCTGGATTTCTATTTATGGTACATAATTTCTGTTTTCTATATTCTTTCAATCAGTCTGTATATTGTTGCTAGCAGAGACACTGCCAAACTAAATAAGTTCTATGACCACTCCATCTTCACCAGGCCTTTAACACTAATGAATTTAGAGAATGACTGCATTAAGAAAAATGAAATATCAAACATTAAAAAACATTTTCTAGTGCCTAGGAAATTATTTTATGATGAATCCCATTTAGGTAATTACACTTTTACCAAAAACATCTGGACTAAGATGGAAGGATGCTTTTGTCCAGGACAGGAAAGTGACAGATTTAAGAAAGTAGAGTTACAGTATCCTTTAATTTTTAAGTGGAAATGCCAAGGGCTTTTACAAATGGAACTGCCATGGATTTTTAATTTCCACTAAGAAAAGTGGGTAATTACTTGAAAAAACCCTGAAAAACTGAAGTGAAAGTAAGTATGATTAGAAGCAGGATATTCAATTGTGGTATATTAATTTATTGATGATGGTTAAAGTTGAAAAAAACCTATTTTACTTAATTTTATTCCTTGCTATTAACTTGAGAACTGGCATTGGACAATGATATAACAATTATGCTTATCCTGGTTATCTTAGTACCATATTAAAGTTGCATGCGTCAATTCACATGAAAGAAAATGGCACCAAGAACACCAGCAAATTTGTTGGCAATAGTCTTCTTATAAACGACAAAATAGTTCTCATTGAGAATCACAATGGTGTAATTTGAGCCAGGATGACAAGGACGTTTTTAGATAACACATTTCAATTTTGATATTGCTTAACCCTTTTACTGTCAATCTATTGCCCCACTTTTTTTACTTTGAGTAATTAGCCTATATGACAAAATAAATAAATCACAAGGGTTAAAAAACATTAGACAGATAACCCCAAAAATATAGTCAACAATGACATAATTATGAACTTCATTATTAATTATCAAGTGAAACGGCTTCAATGGCCAATATTTTACTAACCAATGGCCAATATTTTTTAATATTGGCCAAACTAGAGGTCCCTTATAACAACAGTTATTAATTATGATTAATTAATTAATTTAATGTGAAAACAAGATTTTTTGTTTTCTATCTTCAAGGAATGGGCTTTGTAGTTTTTGCATTATATACCTGCAAGGGGTTGGCAGCAAATGGGTTAACCAACATATTTTGATCTAAACCATTGAGTAATTATTTAATATGTCAAGAAAATATATGAAATGCTAATTTTAACTTTTTGTTTCAAGTTACACCGAGGCGTTGCACAAAAGTTGAGAATTTAAATATTCCACCCAAACTAGAGTCATTATGAACTTCTGCCACTAGATACTACTTGGATTGTATTTCAGTAGCCACTCTGAGAGTGGGACCTCCTTGAGTGTGCATGTTTCTTAGTTATTGTTGTTTTCATGCCCTATGTTCTTCTCTGTCTGCAAATTCTGTAATGTCTTCAACTGTGAAGATTGCTGCTTTGTTTCAGGGTCATAATCATATACCCACAATTCATCAGCAGTTGACTCTGTACAGGACACATGGGTCACCTTGAACTGTTGCTTGCAGCTCAGTGCACACCTCAATCTAATGGTCTTTGATCAAACTTAGTCTCATGTTCGGTACATCTGCTGGAATGTGTTAACATGACCTGTATGACAGTCCAAACCTATTAAGAATGTCATGGATCATCTACATTTGATCCTCAAGGATCACTACATGCACTTTTCTGATCATTTTTTGAATTGTGCATGATGATGTTAAACCTGAATGTTTGTCATCCTCCATAGACTCCTGGTCACCTTTGAAACACTTAAACCACTCAAATGTTCTTGCCTGGCTTAGAGCTAGCTCGCCAAGTATTTGGTGGATTTCAGCAGCAGTTTTGAAACAAAACTAAATGCATAAACTTAATTCCTTCATATCAGCCATTTTGCAGAATGCACATACCCAGAAAAACATAGTGTAATGAAAGCAACAAAAACTCAGGAAGCGGTGCACCCATGAACATGCTGCTTGGCAGAATAGCAGATGAAATACATACCAAGTGTCATCTAGCAGCAGAAGTTAGTACAGCTACTAGTTTGGGCAGAATACTCAAATTTTCAGAATATAGGTTAGCACCTAGTTTTTTTACCTTTACTCTCAAAAAAATAAACTCAACGGTTAGGCCCTAAAGCATTTGTTCATTTATACACCCAAATTTCTTGCAGAGCTAGGTAAAACACCTAAATCTGCTAAGTATTCAGAAACAATGTGTAAAGTACCAAATTATCTTGTTTAAAAAATGTATTTGAGGAATTCAATACTATAGTACCCTTAAAAAAATTAATTGGACTGTCAAGCAAGGACCCAAAGAGTTCCATAAAAATTAACATAATATTGCACATTATGAAATAAAATAATTTTCAAAACTCAAAATTCTGTGGTAAAATTAATTAATTTTGCAATATATAACCTATTTTTCATTTGGACATTATATATCGAGTGCAGTGGTCATTAAGTGTTTTTTTCACTCATACATAATATATTTTTTTAATTTTACATTTGACCTATAATGGAAGGTAGGTTTGTTCAAAGTTTATTTGTTCAAAACCAGTGGTTAGATGAAAAAATATTATTCCAAGAAATTATTTAAGATAACAGACATTACCTTTAAAATGAATCCTCTTTCAGTAAAAAAAAGAGGTCCAGAAATTTTTCCACCAATCCCCTTGTTAAAACCTTGTTGTCTTATATATGAACTTTTGGAATGCCTTTTTATCTTGAATTAGTTTGAGAAAAATGTTCAAGAATGATTTTCACCTACTTTCCCCCACAAACTTAGTCATGGCTTCAACATACCTGAATTGGAGTTATATTAAATGTAACATTTATTTACTTTGCAAATTATGAATACAGTCTACCTGTGTGAAAATACAAAATGTAAAAAACTAATATTAAAATTCAAGTAAAAAATGGCATGCAATGGTCACTTTTCAGCTAATTTTTTTATATTGCTACAGATAGACCTTTTCAGAGTGATACATTTTATGACAGACTTAAGAAGAGAACGTAATATGTACTTAGTAGATTAAATTTCCCTGACACTACAAGATTTTATACTAATTTTCCATGGTGAATTATGAGGCAAGTTCAAAAAGTACAGATTTTGTTTAAAAAACTTCAAACATGTTATTTTTGTTTGTATTTAGTTTTACATGAAAGAGTATACCTATAATGGTTTTTAACATATTTTCCACTATTGAGGCACTTGTTATAAACATTTCGATTGTTTGCAAAGTTTAAGTTGAAAAGAAGATCAATGAAATACAGTCTGCTATCCTGATAAATAAATCAAAGCACTTTTCCGAAAGTTTAAGGTAGAGAACTAGGTAGGCTATGAGAACTAGGCTAGTTTAAGGTAGAGGTTTGTGAACTTTAGTCTGCTATCCAATTTTTTAATACAAGAAAGCTCACACACACACTGAAATTCATTGACAGATTGCTGAGATTTTAGGTGACAGTGCAATGAGTAATTGAATGGCTAGGAAATGGGTGAGACAGTTCAGCAAAGGCTGAGTAAATGTGGGAGAAGAACCAAGGAGTGGGCTGCCATCTGTTATCAATAAAGATTTGTTCAGGAAACTTTGTGAGAAAATTTGTAAGAATAGGCATTTCACAATTTCCTTACTATTCAATAAATTACTCTAATTCAAGAGGCCCCATCATCATTTAAGAGGGAGTGTTTGTTATCATTGCCAGCACCATTCTTTGAAGAGGGAATACACAAACTGGTCTCCAAACAATTGTCTCAGCAACTGTGGATTTTATGTCAAAAAATAGTTTAAGGTTCGCTTTTTCATGTAAAAAGAAATTCATACAAGAAGACCATATGTGAATTGTTTTATACAAACACAGTACTTACTTTTTGAAAATGCCTCATATATGCAATCTTTATTGTAGCCTAAAGTTTATATATTAAACATATTATTGTAATGACTATTTACATCAATTTTTAAGAAATTAAAAAAACTGTTTTATGAACCAATTTTAAATTACACTGTGTACAAGATTCATAATTTCTGTTTGAGGAGTGTTAAGAGTTGAAATGCCAATTTCACTTCTTAACAGCTACACTATAAACTAAATCTTATAACTCATTTGTAATTAAATTAAATTAATGTATATTTCTTTGTAAGAAAGAAAAATGCACTATAGTATGTAATAGGCATTATTTTCACCCTTTAAAGAGTTATAATTAAATCAAATTCCTATGCTTATAACACAAATGGGAAAAAACTCAACAGTCATCGTCATACCTTCATTACCAACCAAAGGCCGATCACCTCCAGGATTGACTTGAGTGGGAAGGTGAATGCAAATAAAGAGAGAGACTTTGGTTAGGATGGTTACACAACCATTAGAAGAGGAAATAAGTCATTAAAACAGGGCCATGAGCAAAGATTGGCATGCTCATGGACAAATATGTTTAATTGTGCTGAAATTATAATAAAATACATATTCCTATTTTGAGCGTAGAAATACTATCATGGCAGCAAAAAAGTGCCAACCAAAAACTATATAATTCATATTGATTTATAATTGATGAAATTTAAAAAGAACACAAGTAAAGTGGATTCCACAAATTCATGGGGAGGCCATGTTCCTGACAAGGCTGAGATTTCACAATACACAAATATGGGGCCCAAAACTTAACTGAAAAATAACCGGCATATTCAGGTTATTGATAGCATGATGTATTTCACAAGTAATACCTCTAAAGCAATGATACCCAAGGAATAACTCACCCTTATTGGTCCTACAAGAATAGTTGGTTATCAAATCCAAATAATAGTTGTGTGATTGATTCAAGTTTTTGTTATTTTTGGTAACACCTACATAATACCCTGCAAGTCTCAGCAAGGGGTTTTAAAACACCAGCTATTTTTTAGAGAAAATTCTGTAAATGGGGGTTAGAATGCATTTGCCACTCCTTGTACAGTGGTCATGGAGAATGTGAGAGAAAAATTCTTGAATATATTAGTAATTATTAGAATATATCAGTTATTACGAGGGTTGCTATTTATGTATCCGGAATTGGCAACAATGGTGTTGCTA
>LYUA01002260.1:230475-244611 GCA_002093875.1 Calopteryx splendens | reverse complement strand
GGAAAGACGAGCCCCATTGTGCTTTAAATATACATCCACGTTTCAACATTGGTTTTGTTGTTCTTCAGTCTTTCCCGGTGGAAACTAAGCAATTCCCATCGTCATTTGTCATGAATTACTTAATATTAGTGTAAAAAATTAACCAGACATTAGATGCCATTTGTCTCAAATATTTATGCCAACTGCCTGGTAGTTAACAAAATGCGGGCCGAAAAGTGGGCGTATGTCGCACGCACGCACACCGGTGCAACCACTCAATCCATCCAGTTCGTTTCCCCGAAATTATCTCTTTTAAAACCATTACTTTCCAAAGAAAAGTACTTTTTGTTCGATCAGTGTTTTCCGCGGCGCGGATTCGATGAGCTCTGCATGATTCCCGGGGTTTCACCTCGTTCGTTGGCTTGGAATGTCAACAGTTTCGCCGGCGGGAAAAAGTTTATATAGACGGCGAAAACTACAACCTTCCTTCGACCTGAAGACGCCAGCTGGAATGCCGGAGAAACTGCTGTCAACNAACTGCTGTCAACTCAAGCCAACGAATGCGGTGAAAACCCGGGAATCATTCAGGGCTAAAAGTACTTATTGTTGATTTGTTGTAGTCCTTTAAAATTGTTCAATTAAATGTGCGTCACGACTTCCGTGTTTTGAATAATAGTATGCGAAAGTTGACAAATATTAAGATTTTTTCCCTTTCACGGTTATATTACTATAATAGTACGGAGGCAATAGGTTGATCTCTAGCAATCCTAGGAGGTATAATGAAAACCCCAAGAAGATAATCAGCTTCCCTACAGGTGACGTTGACACGCCATTTTTCTACGTATTCCTGGCTCATCAATGAAAAAAGCATATTTCTAGTTATCATGAGGTTCATTTATTTTTTCTTTTCTTTATCTTTTACAATTGATCATTGGAATTAGAATGCTATTACTATATAAATGTTTCGGAAACATTGTTATGTTGGTTAGAGTAGATGCGGAAATTGTTTGACAATTTCCGCATCTACTCTACAACAATACTTGCACCTACTTCGTGGACGCTAGTAAAAACAGCTCCTTGAGAACTCTCTCGAAGCTGTGTTAAATAATGAGGCATGATTCTATAAAAGCCAGATATAATTTAAATACAATTTTTTCATGATATTTCAACACAATTATTACAAGCTATATCAACACAGTATATGTTGCAACTTACTTAAAGCCTACTACTTCGGTGCTCACATGAATCTTGCTTTACTGAAACTATTAGGAAACCAGGGATTGGCACCAGTTCTAGACACTGTGAAATATCCAGTACGTTGCGTTAGACACGAAGCGAATACCTAGTTTTCCGGCCCTAGATGCCCACTTCTGAAATCTTTTACAATAGAAATAAATGGCAGGGTTCGATGGGTATGTCAATGAAAGAACTGGCTTATAAAACCAATGTAAAGCCTAATGTATGGGACCCTCACGAGTGAGGGGTGCTTAAAAAAATTGATAAGGTACAGAGAAAGGTTACAGAGTATATGTTAGGTCGGCATAGGAAATCGGATAGTGTAACAGAGATGTTAAAAGTATTAGGATGAGATTCACTCGAGAGTAGAAGGAAACTTAATAGGCTAAGGTATTCAGGATTTAATCAAGAGACATATACTGGAAGGACTTAAACGAAGGAGTTGGCAAACCGAGCTATTTAGGAAAAAATGATCACCCTCATAAAATACAATTTATTATTAATGGTAATCTACTGGTTGATTACGGTAGGTTTCTGAGTAACCCTTTCTTCACTTCTGCAGCCCTTCATTCCATCCAACATGCCTAATCTTTTTCTCCCTCTTCCCTCACTTACCCAACATGTTACCTTCTATCATATTCTTCAGCAATCCATCACCACTCAGCACGACCTGCATCCCCTTTTACTGCCTTCTCCCAATAGTAACAGAGATGGGCGCGGTAGTCCTGTGGGTAGCGCGCTGAGCTACTAACCGGAGACCTCGTATTCGATTCTAGGTGACGCCTCTGGGTAACCTCAGCTTCACCCAAGCTGGGCGCCATTTTTCGGTTACCAGATCATCCTGGTAAATGAAAGGCGGTACAGGGAAAGGAACTGACCTCCCTACCTTAATGTGTGAATTTAGCAAGCTGATACTCTAACCTGCCAAACCGACTTTCGGGTAGACTACTGTGATAAATTAAAATACAGGTAACAGCAACAGACAAATGTGGCGAAGTTTTCATTTTTGAACAGGCGAGTCAAAGTGTGGACCGGTTGCCTGGTGAACTTATTGAGCCCTTACCCAAACCGTAAAATCATTTAGGAGAAAATGTAAAACATATTGAAGATAAAAACTATTTTTCTCTTAGTATTCGGTGTCCCCATTTTATGTAAATATTATGTATGCAATTTATGACACCCTAGGTGTACCTATTAATATATGAATGCATATTGTATATAATACATCTAATGTGTTTCTTTCTTACTGTATGCTTATATTAATTAACTCCTTGTCATTGCCACCCGGCTTATCACCAAATTCCAATGAATATTAATAAATAAAAAAATGAATGCCTAAAAATATAAATTTATATCCTTATCAAAAATTACATTAATTTCAATAAAGTATTTTTAAAGGAAAAATTTATTACAAATTAAAATTACGCTTCAGTACCTAACCTTATTTTTTGTTTTGTGCCAAGAGTCTACCTTACCTGAAACAAAGAATAAATCACCATACTCGTACTTAAATCAGTTTTCAGTAAGGGCGTCGACAGTTTAAGAATTCTCGCGACGTGAGCCTGATTTCGTTTAGTTGGAGATTTAAATTACTTACTGCTCTGTAAAACAGATTAGGAAAAGTTATATTTTCTCCCTACCCATTGATATATCTTAAATTTGTGACCCAACGAGAAGCAGAGAACCGGCCCCTACCAAGACAGCTCTAGGTGTCATTGGTAATCGCAAGTTTTTCCTACTAGTCAAAATTTTAATTCATCAGGAGGAATATAATGTTTTTCTATCGAAAAATCAAAACGATGCAGAATAATAACTGCTTTTAGAGGTGAAAGTCCATTTTCCGTCTCCCACCTAGAGTGAGATGCTCGCAAGATGCGAGGCGGCGCGGCCGGCCAGCAAGGACGCTTGATATCTTACTGCATATGGAACCACGTGTACTCAAGTGTATTTTAAGGAACGTCTACCGTTCAGGTAACTATAAATTGTGGAATGGTCACAGTTTCTCGGGGAACGGGACCTTTTTCACTCTTGTAAAATGCCAAATATTATAGGCATTCCTCCTTAACCTTTCCAGTGTGTGCAATGTATCATGTGTGCATTAGGTGAATTCATGCTCATAGAATGCTTTTTGTTCAAGGAATTTAAATCTCGTAATGTCCATTTTTTGACATCGAAGACTTCTTGTATACATTTTTTTAAATTAATGTAGTTGCTGTTAAATGGATGATATTTTAGTATCAAAGAGTAACACATAGAATGAAGGTAGACGGAGTATGCTTTAATATATGTGATCTCTGTAAAAATAAATTAGAGTTAATTTTAATAGAGGGCATTTTTAATGAAAATTTGGATGCAAATGGTTTGTCGCACATGGTTGAGGCATGGAATTAGGCAGATGCAGATGTTGCACCAAACACCCTCGAGGAATCAAATACCTCTGATTTATGTCATGCTTGAGGGGTTAAGAACCTGTCCTCAGATCAATATTTGAAAGGTCTAGGACCAGCCTTGCTCCAAAGTGAGATAGAATGACTCACTTATTATTGGCTTTTATCAAAAGCAAAAGAAGTTTAAATATATCAAACATGCTTTAAAAATCTTAGTTCATAATTAAAGAAATCAGCAGTCAGTATTTAAACGCTAATATGAAATTAAATCAGAGTATTTTCTGTGAGTCAAATGGGTGACGTCTTAGAAATAAATTATCTTTTTTGAGGGGGAAAAAGTACTCCTTAAAAACTTTTAACAAGCTATTGAGAACACCATTCGTTCTTATTGGACTTGTTTTCCAGGAAATTATTGGTGAAAAAAGTGAAGTTTCCTTGTACTTGAGCTATTAGTGCTTCTGATTGGTTGCTGGTGGTGGGTTGAACTTTAAATATCAAGGTTAGCTGCAAAATAAGTGACTGTGTTAAGCCAAGGGAAATATTTTTTCAAGTTCCCACAGTTTAAACATAAACTATACCAATATCTTGTAAGCAGTATATTTTATTCCACTGATAAATTATGTATTTGTAATGTATTAAGTGTACTAATTGTATAAGTTACACCATTTGTATTAATTTGACACCTTATGTAGTGCCTGTATGTGTGTGTATTATTTCATATGACCTGTTCTATGCATGTAAACCACATATCATGGAACCTCCGACAATTATTATTATAGTGTACTCAACCAAAAAGTAATCATGGAGAATAAGCAGTGGTACTCAGAGGGTTTGGAGATGTTGAAGCCAACACATGGGCAAGATAACCAAAAAATTGTACAAATATGTCAAAATTTGGAGATTTGCTGCTGCCAAACAATTGTTTACCAGTTTCCCAAATTTGGGGCAGTAGGTATTCTTAAAATTAATTAAGGTGGAAACCAAATGTGCATACAGTCAGTCATCGTCCTACGACTACGTTCGGTTTCTATAGTCTGGTCGTAAGTCGATTTGGACGTAAGTCGGATATTTATAATTTTTTGGTAGATTCCGATAAAAACTTTCTTTATACGCTATCTTGTTTCAATATAGCATGTGTTATAATATTTTCTTTTTATCATTTCTACAACCCTTCCAACATTTTCTTAATTAACTATTTTATGTTATCCAGCTGAGTGGCATAATTTACGCCACTACCAAACCCTCGGTCGTAACTCGAGTCGTTTTATGTCGAATAGGTCGTAAGTCAACGACCGACTGTACTTACCAATTTGCTTTCCAATGCAGACCAGTGCTGAAGAGATAATTTTGTGGGCACATGCAAGAAGAAGCAAAATAATTGAACTCAACTGAATATATGACTGCCTATAGAAGATCATAAGGAAGGAAACATTGTTACCACCAAAGATGATCTACCTATAAAAGGTAGTTTTTAGATGATCTCTATTGACTATAAATAGTGAAGGTTTACAGCGTTCATTTGATTTATTTGTATGATGTACTTATATCTGTAGTAGAACCATGATGACAGCTCAATATAAAGAAACCAGATCAGATCAGAAAAAAAATCCAATAACAGTTTTCGCACTATCTGATCTTCATATCCATTGCAATTAAGGTACTCTGAATCGACACATGCTAAGGGGGATGTAGAAAGCCCAGTTAAAGATAGGAATTTTTCAGGTATTATTAATGACTATACGAATGACATTGGTATCTTCCATTCATCAGTTTAACTGAATCATTTCATTATATCCAACTATTGCTCTTTTTTCTGATAAAAATAGTTGACAACCCTTTCATTCCTAATTTTTCTATAGCTGGTGACTTCATGTGCCGTGTTTCATCTTTCTTTGAGTTCATTATTTATATTATATTAATTGTAATATTAATTGTACTATCAAAGTAAACATCAAAGAAATTTGCCATTGGGGAGATAAAGAGCAACCCAGCATTTCTTTGTCATTTTAATTTCTTCTCAGCCTTCACCACATTTAAACCACTGCATCCTTCTCAGCATATTGTGAGTATATTAGCCTACTGTAGTTTTAATTAATTCAAATTTATTTTAGGACATTTAGTATCATATTCCAGGCAAATTTTTGAAAAGATTTCTGCAGATCCAGAATGCAGTAAAGGCGGGTTGGTCTTTTGCATCCACTTCCCAACGACGAGTCTAATAACAATAATAGTTTTCCTTGTTCTTTTATTTCTCAATCCAAAATGGTCCTCACTTCAGTATTATTCACAGCAACACTATTCTTATGTTTTACTATTTATTCTTTGGTGAATCATTCTTTGCTATGTACTATTTGGCTATGTGCTGTTGGAATAATTTTTCAAAACTTTATACATTATTTTAATATTTGTATAAGGATGATTAAATATATTAGTTCATTGGTATTTCTTCATTGATATCTCTTATACATCTCAGCGGCATAATAATCTTTTTCCCTGGAATTTTCATTAGTTCCGGGCATTTTTCATCAATCCCTGCTACCTCATGTGTTCGTATTCATGTACCGCAGCTTCAAATTCAGTCATGAGAATACCCTCTGCTATCATCATCATCATTATTCGCTTTTTCCAGTATTCTGGTGTGCATTTTTTAAATTTTAAATATTATTCTAGGACTCTATCAGTTCGCGTTGTATACATAAAAAAAATTTAGCCATTGCTATCACAAATGGCATTAACTTTTATTTTGTTCAATGAATCTTTCTTACGTTTCTGTAAGTTGCTTTTAACATTTCCATGCACAATAAACTGATGGCCTTCTTCATGTAGGTATTTTTTCCCAATCTTCTCAGGATTTTCTCACTTTTATGATGATTTCATTGGTTAACGTTTTGTCGAATACTTTCCCTTCTTTAATTCTTGAATTATTCTTTCTTTTCTTTTATGCCAATTATTGTCTTCCGTGGTTTTCCTTGAAATAATTTCCTTCAGCCTAAGTATTTTTCATGGGGTTTACAATAACTCCTTGATATCTTGCCATCTTTCTACGACTAACCCTCAACTTTTAAGATTTTTAATTTTATGTATACCCTTTGGAATACCATCCTTGGCTGTTACTTTCAAACTGTCAGCGAGTCTGCAATAGTTGTAGTCTCTTGAATATGGGATGGCACATAATTAATTTAAAAAAGGTACCTGGTGATATCTGTCCCTGAATAAATTTTACACTCCTTTGTTTGACTTACTATGTTTTACTAGAATTTGGTATCTTCTCACATTCTCGGGCATCTGCCCCGTATATCTCCTTCTTAGGAGATTTTGAAATAGCGTCATTGTCACCTAATATTTTTATCATTCACAGAACTTCAAAGCTGTTTATTTCATTCGTTTTCCTAGTCCATATCCTCCTATTTTTTTTACCTTCATTTCTCCTTCCAAGTATGATTAGATTTTCTTTTCTCTCTCTATTTTCCGTAACTCAACAACGTCATCGCACATTTCCTCCAATCCGTCAACATAATATCCCCTTGCCAACATGTAAATCTGTAAAATGACGACATCTGTGGGTTTCGTTGACGTCTTCACTATGACCAATTTTTAATGGCATTGAAGAAAGTGCGTCACTCATCGAGGAGATCTTTCGGAGCGTTATGCTCAGCCTCTCACGGGGAGCGTGCATGAGAGGGATTTGTGAAGTGTAATTTGTGGGAGGGAAAAGCGGTGGTGGGGAAGAGAACCAGATGGCACGTGAAAGGAGAGGTGGTGCTATGACAGGGTTTGGCCGTGGAAAGGAATGCAGAAGAGGTTGGTGGCGTAGGACTGGAGACGAGAGCATTAGATTTAGCGAGTGGGGAAGAAAATTTCGCTGTGGTTGTGTCCGGTTCCAACATCCTCACCTAAGGCCTTCGCCTTCTGCGCAAAACGGTGAGGTTGAAAAAAAAGGCCATTCTCGACACCGACTAGCAGGCTAAGGGATCTGAAACACGGAAACGTTGAATGTTGAAAGTCCTAGGTTCTCGGAGATACATTTGGGATTTGATTTCGGAGGCTGGGGGCCGACTGCTCCTTTTTGCCACGTGTTTACGCCACTCAAGTGTCCACGATTGAATAATCGCGTGCATTCCTCGAGTTTTTGTCTACAAAGCCATCCACGTTAGAATAGTACAAAGAACGGAGTAAGTAAGTCTGTCATGAGGAAGTGCCAGTCGTGTATTGTGTGCTCGTCATTATGCTTCTTATATTTTCTGTCCAAGTCAGTGCACTTTTTCTCTTCTATAACGTCGTAAGATAGGGCATATTCTCTCTCCGGACTAAATACAGCTCCCATTCCTATCCGAACCTTTCCATTACGGACTGTTTCAGTTCACTTTCTCTATCTGGGTGTTTTTCCTAAAAATCTTAAAAAAAATTCCTTCTTTCCATTTTCTTGTTAGTGTACTTCAAACCAAAAATACAAAATATATACTTAATTAGAAATACTTAATACCAAAATTCGCAACTCCAAAGCCTATTATTCACAGATCAGCGTATTTTCCTCTTCCGCTCACATCACACCCCGCCCCTGTCGAATATATTCCATCTGACATTTCTCTTCACCACCCCCTTTCGCCAGCCTCGCTTTCCCCGTTCATGCATCCCAACCCCTCCCCTTTCACTCCCATTATATTCATCTCCATTTATCCCTTACCCTTATCTTACCCATATCTCCGCCGACCGATCTCCTTCGCCTAATTTTGGTCCCGGCCGCTTCCTCACTGGGTCACGGCTATTCCGAGAGGGGATCGGTTTTGCACCTTTCAACCTGCGTCCCAAGCTATTGGTTTTGTGAGGCGGTGCATAGGAGTGCAGGTCATGGAAGGATACCAAGTTGTTCCAAAGTTAGTGACAAACTCACTCACTTTGAAACAACAAAGCAAAGGGTTACTGCGCAAGTACGAAGTACCTTCAGGTCTCTGAAGAGGGTCACATTGTCCATGTATTTGTCTGACATTGTTAGCAAAAGTTTTAGTTCTTGTGTGTGTGTTTTTCGGCATCCCCTTTAACATCTTTCAACACTTCTTGACGTGGAGTACTTCCGAAGAAAACTGACGTGAAGCTCAAATCTCATGACGAAATCCTCGGATGGGAGCTAGAAGCGTAGCGAGGCGAGCGAGCCTTCAGCCAGTGACGGGGTCCTTGTGCCTTATGTGAAGGACTCTTGGGCACGTTAAAGGCTAAAAAAGAACTGATAAGCGTAACTCAATTTCCATAAAAGTTTTTCAATTTCCTAACTAGTTTTAAAATGGTTTTTGGAGTCTTTTTAATTTTATTAATTGACTTACGAATTATTTTGATCTATGAATCATGTGTTTATATAGTTTAAATGCTTCAATTAACTTTCTTTCGCTTAAACGTCTTCTTACCTATTCATAATGAACTCTTGTTGCCATAAGAAGTAGGAAATTTTGTTTGGTGTAACGCTTATATTGTTGTAAGATAAGAGTGAAGTATTAATTATTTCGAGAAATTCTAATCCTTTTTCGCCTTAGAAATAACAATTATCCTCCTAATTTATAATCCTAATCTCAATGAAAAATTACCACTTGAGAATGTTAATTTCAAATTTACATGATTATATTATGACCAAAAAATTATTTTATTATTCCCAAAAATAAAATAGTTAACCTTTGATTTCCTACTTCTGAGGAACTTCAAATTGGCATTGTCATTGACATTCAAATTGTCATTATAACTACCAATGAAACCTAACCCTGAGTCTTGTACGATAAAGTAAATAGCAAACAAATCCATCAACTTGTATTTCGTGACGCCCTTAGTCACCCACTTAAAATTTCCAACGCTGAGATTTTCTGGATCCCTCACCTATGTGGGAAACTGTAGGTGGGACGCAGAAAGGAACGCTTCCGTACCCTGTGTTTGAAGTTCATAGCCAGGGATCGTTTTGAAGTGAACTATGCTGACTCATACAATACCAACCTTCGGTTTGTTTACTGCCGTTTGATTTTTATCTATATTTAACTGAAACAGTCATTTGTATCAATCTGTGTTTTGGATAACTTATAACTCCGTTTGCAAAAAATTTAGTGTAGGAGCCGGATGCTTTCGCGATATTTATTTCTTTTAGTAAATAGCGTTTGTCGTAAAGTTGGGAATTTTGGAATGAGAGCAGACTTTATTTAAAATAGGCATTTATAAATCATGAGTTTAAAGTGCATTCAGTAAACAGTTAATAAAATTCGTTTGGAGTCTTCTCGAATCGAAACCAATTGTTCACATATCACTCGCACAAAGTTATGCGCTATTAAAATTTGTCTTACATCTTCTCATGTCCTTCACCTTAGTACTACATGTTTCCGTTCCCATCTCCAGCTTTCACAGCAAAATAATGTGCCGCGAGCCCACTTAAGTCCCAGTAATCACTGCCCCTAATTTTACATTATCTTATTTCCGCTCCTTTTGTCGCTTTTCTGGCGTTAGGTCACGCCATCACTAATCCTCCGAGCTCGGTCTGACGTGAATTAACCGTATTTGACATTTTATTATTATTAAAAACAAAATAGTTACAAGTCAACCATTTGATCGGGTGGTAACAGGAAGCGGCTAAAAAATTGAACAATTCTTACAAACACAAAGTTTAAAAAGAAATAATAAGAATATCACAAAGATAAATAGAAAAATTCCTAAATAAATCAACTTATCATCTAGAATATTTTTGGGTAGAGCATTACAATCATTCCCCGAATGAAAAAAGTATATTTTCCTGTATTTGAAATCTGCCTTGTAGGCTCTATCGTACTACTATGGTCTTTCCACGCCAGGTAATGAGGCTTTTTCAATTTTTCTTATATCTTTCCATGCATCGTCACCAATGCAGGATTTATATATGCACTTTAGACATGCCGTCTTCCTCCTTGATTCAAGTGATTCCAAACCAGTTTTTAAAATGAATTCGGTGACTAGCCTCTCTTTATAAAATCCCCGTTACAAATCTTGCTGCGAGTTGGTGAACTTTATTCAATTGTTTTATCTGCCCGGTAAGATAAGGGTCCCAAACTGACGCCCCTTATTCTAAGAAAGGCCTTACGAATATTTTATAGGGCGAATTCTTTTGTTTCGATTGAGCTCTTTCCCAGAGTTCTCACCACAAAGTGCACTATTATAAATGCTCTAGTTGTCGTGCATTCGATACTTAAACATGAAAATCGTTAATATTCGACCATTTCCACGGAATCCCAATCATTCGCGCTCCTAGACTTAAATACACTTTTCTCCCACGTTACCGATCCTTACGCAGACCTCTCTCATTACCCACACTCAGGCCTTCATTCGTGAATTTACAAAGTAATGTGGGAATATTTAGAATAAAAATGGGTATATTATTGGGTATACATCTCATCCTTAAAACCTACCGAAAATCGATATCCCGTTGATATAATAACCTGTAATGCATTCATATTTTTCAATATATGAATGCGTAATGCTGCATATAGCTATTTTAATAAAAAAACAAATTTTCATGCATGTAAATGTTTTATTGTTCACTATGTCATTTGTGTAACTTTGATTCCATGTGGCATTGTTAACGTGTTCTAGAAAAATAAACTATTTTAAATGCATATGAACCTGTTTACTCTGTCTTAAAGATATGGTGAATTATTTATATTCACAAGGAACGCTGTTTTGTGTCTATGAATCTATTGTAAGGTATATTTAATTCTTTCTGTTTTCAAGATTTTAGTTAGTCCTGAATTGGCATTTATTTTTATAAATTGCAATAAGATAAAATTAATAACAATCTGGTATGAAACTTCAAGTATTTTAAAATAAAATAAACTAAAACGAAGAGAAAATATTGGATACAAATTCTTTTCCTTGATGGAATCGGAGGATGATCGGAAAGAATTGAACCATATACATAAACCATCATGTATTTCATCACAATTTACATTTTCATTTCTCTGTAATATTTTGCATTACATTTAGCTGAATTATATTGAATTTACACTCATTATTTCAAAGGTTGATCAAAACCATATAGTCTACTCTTACAAACTGTTGAGAGCTATACCTTGTAAATTCCCAAGACTCAGCTCTCATCCTTGAGTATATGCAATCCACAGAACACCCATGGTCATCCTTGATTACACGCAACCCACATAACCGCTATGCTGGGAACTCTCTATTTCCAAAATCATCAACCTTGAAGGCATGCAATTCACATCATTCTTGTTTATACGTAACATATAATAATGATATCTTGATGGTAATTTCCCGCCCTCGACTTGAACTAGTCCACACGTAACGTGACACCGACTTTAAAATGAATAAGCTATCACAAAACCACAATCAATGAAAACGATCTGAATCTGATAGTCTTCAAATTCACCAACCTCTTAAAGCTAAAAGTGCCCAATGCAGTGGCACTTTACACACAGTTTCAGTAGAATGCAGCACATTGATACATATAAGTAACGAAATACGTTGTGATTGATAAAGTAAAAAGCTAAATTTATGTAATATTTTTTAGATAATCATAATTACTTTCCTCAAATATAATGAAAACGATTTTTCCCGGAATATGTTTTCCCCATTTTTTATTGCAATCATACCGCAGTTTAAATATAGTACGATTTAACTTGTGGTTTGGCCATGATATAAAGGGATATATGAACGCGCCTCTCCAAATGTAAATATTCGAAGGTTTGCGTATGTAATGCTAGTTTGTATTTCTTTTGCATCGTTCAAACGATATAAAAATTTTAAATGTAAAATTACAGTCAGTACGGATGGAAACACTTACAAATAATACACTACCTCAGTATAAATATAACGTACATAATCCTGACTCATAATCTAATTATTCACCGAATGAGCATTTTTTTACATATGTGAAAGGATGCTCATTCAGTGAAACTCATGGGAATATTATTAGAGTAATTTTGTATATTTTTTATGCAATATTTTTACTTGTTGAATGTATTAAACCTTATAAAATACCTATAAATTTAGTATGACTTAAATTGAGTCTAAAGAGTCTTAAAACACACATCTTTTAATTTTCACGTCTTTCCACTTTGTTTCTAATGGATGTTTAAAAAATATGAATGTTTACATATTTTTACTATCAAGTAGCTAACGCGTACAGGGTTTTTACCCAATTAATTGGCTCAGTAAAAATTCTGCTAAGTTCATATTCCCCTCTTTGATATTCTGGCGCAGATAGTTCCTTTGTGGCGGTGCTGTAGTCAACTTCTTTCGCGGAAGTTTGAATTTCCTCTTCATCACGAAAGCAAATCCGCCATTAGTGGTAGTCCAGATTTACATGCAAACGCGTTCTCACCGGAATGAATTATTAACTAGCTCTGACGATCAATTAAAGAAATAATTGGAAAATTACCTGGAATGAAACACCTAAAACGGGTAAGGATATTTGAATCCAGTAGTGGGGGGAGTAGGGAGTACTCTTTTGAAACACAATACCGCAGGGGAAAAAACAATCACAGCCGTTAAGAGAAACGGTTTGACAATAAGTAACACCTGGTTTAAACGTAATAACAGATATATTTCATAATTTAACTGTTATTAAACATAAATATAAATGAAAAATATTTAGTGAAACAGAAGAGTGACTTAGTGGAGCATGGAAGATATAATGGAAATGAATGAAATGCTACCAAGCTAGTAATAAAATGTGGTACAGGAATTAGGAACTATAATTGAATGGTGGCTAGTCTTAAACATGGTATATTAAGAGCGGCGGATGAAACAATAAGAGTGGTGAACTCGAATAGCATTAGGAGGCCATCTATGATTCATACTCTTAAGAAAAGGTGACAGAATGATTAATTATAGAGACGTTTGAAATATTAAAAAAGATTAATTCATTAAACCGGGAAACTCTGCTTGAAATACGCAAAAATTAAATCTACAAAACAGATTCATCCAATCAAACAATCTGAATTTTTATTCCTAATGGTAATCTATCGGTTAAGGTAGGTTTCTGATGGACACACGACATCAACCCTGCAGTACCCCTATCTTAGTTTCCGCATATTTTCTGCTACCCTTCATTCCATTCCACCCTCCTAATATTTTCCTCCCTCTATCTCACTTACCCAACATTCTGTTTACTGTCAGGAGTTTTGGGTTTATAATTTGAGAATTAATAACTTTTTTTAATAAATTTTCTAAATATTTTCTAAATAAGAAATATAAAGTTCTTAAAATATAGATATCAAGTGATACACTGAAAGTATAATTTCATATGTAGATATGTAGCTATTATCTATGTATAACATGGAGATATGGGCAAACCGAATTCGTATTTCCAGTTGTTAACTTGAAAAATGCATTAAAGCTATTATGTAATCACTCCGTTTATTGGGAACTTAATAAATAAATATATCAGAAAATTATTTTAAGAAATTAGCCTATTGATTCACAGAATTCTAATAATTATATTGCATCATGGTTATTACTCAATAAAAAAATATGACCCAATAAAACAAGAAACTTATAGAAATATAACTAAATAAAA
>LYUA01002260.1:214629-226607 GCA_002093875.1 Calopteryx splendens | reverse complement strand
TTACCTTTAATGTGTCTTTCCTGTGGTGTAAAACATAATGATATAAAAATAACCAAGCAATTATGCTTTTGGTTAGTGATTTTTGGTAAATTCATTTCTAACGTCGTAGTCAACTATTCTATCAGGGTTTATTTTATTGGAGAATTATTTCATTTAGGTCCTTAATTAGAATCATTGCATATTAAATTACGGGAATTTCACCAAAAACAAAAACATAAGTGGAATCATTTCAGTTGATATGGATTAAAATATGTTGAAATGATAATTTATTTATATTTAAAGGCTTAGGATATTGCTGATCCATTTATGGTTATTCGGTATCCATTCTTCCGCGGAATGAAGCTCAATATTGATTTTCCTTCGGAGGGGTCTGACGGCTTGAAAATACTTGATGAAGACAACTTACCAGCGTTCAACATTGCAAAAATTTACTCCACTCTTCTCGAGTAGTGATAAGTTCGCGTGGTTGTTTAAATATTAACGGTCATTTGGAATCATTTACTCTCAACTTTAATTTCATGCTATTTTCTCTACGCTTGCTATGAAAATGAACTTTTTTCTAGGCCTGAGGACTCCTTTTTACTCTAGACTTAAAAATCTTTTGATAACTTGAAATTCGGTAAGCATTATTATAGGTATTATATTTTCTTTTTCGATTACCGGAACGTAGCTCAATTCAAAGTTTGAAAAGTAGGAAGATTTATCAAAATTAACCATTTTCAATCAGCTGTTGTTCAATTTGTGATAGAAGTGGCCCTCAAAATATCTGCCCTGATACACTTCTTCATTCATCTGCTTCTCTTCATCGCATAGACTTCATTGAATCTAATTGGGAATGAGCTTTATACAAATTTTATTTTAGGTCAGGAGCTGCAAGTTTTTATTTTGATGCGAAATGACATTCTGCGATGCAGCTTGTGTCTTGCGTAGCCTACAACGCTGAAGATTAGTTCAAAGACACATTAAAATGCAGTTCACCGTGAAGTGAGTTCAAAGGTTGACTTTAATGTAGTAGACTCCAAAACGCAGCACTTGCAACACATCATATGCTCTTTTTTATGGAGCAGAACGCAAATGGGGGGGATGATTCTATTATCGGGGGATTCACATGTGCTCATACGGGCCGACGCCTAATTCAAGGATGATATGCTCCCATTAATGTGACCGCAGAAAGTTCAAGGCTCGAGAGCTGCTTCAAAAGACCGGTGGAGTCGTATTTTATGAAAAGGATAGCAGAAAGAACTGCATGATACTTACATTTAAAAAAAAGTAGTAACAATTTTATCATTAGAACCATTATTCCTGATTTTTTAATTATTTTGTGATAGTAATGACGTAATTTGTAGCATTTAATATTTTTAAACCTGTAGCTTAGAAGAAAATACTGCTAAGAAAGACAAGGATAATGAAAGGTTTGGTAATTAATCATCAATGCGTTTAATAAAAAATAGAAATCCATTGAGTAGGTAAATTTATCATGATAAAATTATATTTTAACATCCTTCAAAATAGGTAAAATATTTTGAAGGATGTTAGAAAATAATAAAATGGTAAGAAGCGTTACAATTTTGTTCATGACGTTTTGAGCTCAGGGGAGAATAATGTTCCAGTTGACGCGATTTTTATAGACTTAAAGAAAGCTTTCGACAAAGTCCCTCATAGAGTGTTGATCACGAAGTTAGAAGCCCAAGAAATTGGTAAAAGATTTTTTAAACTATCGCATACGTCGTCATAAATGTTGTTAGCTCCAATAAAATTGATGTCGCAACAAGTGCTCTCCAAGGAAGTGTTATCGGGTCTTTTTAGTCCCTACTTTATATCAACGACATTAAATACGTGATTTATAATAAAATTCGTTTAATTACTGACAACGCAGTAAATAACAGAAATATTTGCCGTCTTGTGGGTAGAGTGGTATTACCTGATTACGTAATACAACACAGGACTGGTAAAAAACTTCTCGACTGGAAGAATACACACATAGAAGTAGAAACCCTACTCGCTACTCATGGAAGTATATAGTAATAAGCTTTCAAAAGCAATTAGTTCTCCCCGGAAGGTTATTGCATGAAAGATAAAGGTACATAAAATATAGTCTTCATTAAATACTTCTTTTCAACCTCTCTTGGGGGAAACATTCGCCGAAAATGCGGACAGGGTAGTAGAAAATTAGAATTTGTCAAAGGGGTTCTGGGGAAATGTAAAAGAGCAATATTTTTTCTCTAGTTAGATTTCACTCAAAATAGGCTCAGCACATCAACCTCGAAAAATCTCACAGTTTTCGTGAAACTGAGGGTATCCAGAGACGTCAACCGGGACCGAACCCGGACCCCCTGGGTAACAGCCCAGCGCTCTATCCAGTGGACTACCAAACCCCTACTAGAATGCCCTTCTAATGTATTAAATTATCACGAAGAGGGTTTGATTGCCAAATTAGACCGCTCCAAATGAAAGTTAGCTAGAATTATGAAACGAATTGTTACATTTATTAGTATTATCGGATTATTAGAACAACTGAGATGGGAATCACTCTCCGACGGAAGACTAAATTATTGGTTAAACATCTTACATACATTTGAAGCTGGTCTCTTCCCTGAGGATGTTAAAAATGTACATCTTGTTACGGCAAGAGGAATCGCGAAAATAGAATCAGAAAGATAAAATGTCGAACGGATAGGTTTAAAATGTCATATTTCCCCCAAGCGAAAAGGGATCAGAATAATTGCCAATGGAAAATTGGCGAAGCTCTCAGGATAAAATATTTTTTTTACTGGATATGCTTCCATTGCTTTAATTTTATAACCTCTTCGTTTGTCGCCAACATTAGAGTAACGTATAACTTTGACTATCATACTGACCTACGTACAGATAAATCTGGCGTGGAAACTCCCCTACAACACACCCTAGTGGTTGACGTTTTTCTAAAATTACCTCTTTATAATTTTACTTACGCATATTTCAGCTATTTTCATTTAAGAACATAACAGCTTCTGCTGGGAGTCTCCAGTAACATTCCGTTTTAGACCAATGAAACTATACGTCAGTGGATTAAAGGACAGCATTCATGATATCGGGCGAGCGCAATCGGACCGGCTTGGTGAAAATCTAAAGGGGAAGGAACTGGAGGAGTGAGGTAAAGTCTGTTGAGATGTGTACATTAGACGACTGCGCAGTACCTGATGAGGACGAGACCAATTTTAGGAGGTGAGAGGAACCAATTCCGAGGGAATTGAATTTCGTTGTCACATAATCAGATGTAAACAAGCTGGTCTACTCGGTAGGGGGTGAGGAAACCATCCTCCCCATACTCTCGTCTTCTCTACACTATTTCCACTCCGGTTTGATGTTCCCGCATGTCTTCCCTTCGAGTAAGTCTTTCCTCCCTATTGTCCTACATGGATTGGACCCACCTGAGGTTCGGCCAGTTTTTCCTGAAATGACTATATCAGGCTAAGCTTGTGGAAATGACCCCAGTTCAAAGATCATAAGTTATAATTCCGCATCTAGAATGGCCACTCTGTAAAATAAGACAATTAGTCTGGGAAAACTGAAAGATAGGCAAAGAGATTTCAATGGGCCCCATAGCATACCAGTAGTGACTAGAGGGAAAAACAGTCATGGGTTGGAAATATTTTGCGCATGCGAGTACGGCTTGACAAGAGATAGTACCATATATGACACCTCGTTTTATCAATTGTGATCGTCACGGAAGGATTTATGAAATGAAGATAATTATAAACAGGCTACAAGAGGAGATTATTGGGAAAAATTCACAAAAGATTATTAGTAGTTTCAAGAAATAAAATATTACGTAACCTCTCAGTGACCATATAGAAGCGATGTATAGTGGTGTATTCCTCCTTTCACAAAGTAAAAAAAAATTATCAAACAGTAGTACAACCAAAATCACAACATTGGAATCGATATTAACCATCTTCGGGATAATACCTCTCATATCTCGAAATCATTTTGGACCTTCCTCCTTATTTACACCATGAGAACACAATTTTCGAATTCCATTTCTTCTTACCTCAGTCTTCTAACCCGCTAAATGCTTATATCGCACTCCTTCTCCTCCCTCCTCCAACTACTACTACATGACTTCTATCCAGTGCCCTCTTAGAGCGTAAGTGCTCCCTCTCGGTTTAAGTTGTGCGTTATCCCCCGTAGCTGACTGGCCAGTGTGTCAGATAGGCCGATGGCCAGTGGGGCCCGTTTAGACATGAGACCCTGATGAAGTGGGTTCCGTGGCTCTTGGGTACCAATATTATTACACTCAGTCCTCCACTGCTTGTCTGGCTACCTAATATTAAGATAAGGGGGTTATTGTTGTAGTTTTATAGCGAATTGCGTTACATTGGGACAAAAATAAAATTTCAGTAGCATAATATCAACAACCTCACAAAGTTACAACACTAATATGATTAAAACCTTACTACGATTGCCGCAAGATTTGACTTCCAAGAACCTCATTGCAAGCATAGCCTCTCCCTGAGACATTTGGCGAGGCATAACAACTGTGAATTTTGTGTGTAATGCCCAAAACTATTTTTAAATCCAACGTTGCTACTGAAATTATAACCACCCAAAAATCAGTTTTAATTCGAACTACGGTAAACACCAGGAAATTCGTGATATACATGCAGCAGCGAGCGACAATAAATAATACATTTGTCGGACGTGTATCCGGACTCTCGCTCTGAGAGATTGGGTGGATAAGGAGGAAATCAAGATATCCAAACGATGGAGTAGTTTGTGTAGAATCAATTTTTATCAGGACGGGTCCACTCCCTCGCATTCCTTGTCACGTACCTTGACCCATTAATGACTCTGAGACGCACTCATCAATTCCCTATTCACGATTACAAGACCGGACGAAATATTGGGTAAGTTCTTCCTGATAAATGGCCTACTCACCAACATCATTTCCATTCATTTCTGGGCCATCAATTTGGACTCTTGATTCAGTCAACACACTTTTGCGATTGTCCTCCGCTCTCCCGGGTACTACTTAAGGAAGGAACAAAGAAATCTGGAATCTGAAATCTGGAACAAAGGAATCAATTCGATGAAAAATATGGTACTCTCAAAATTTCCTTGAGAGATGTACTTAAGTTTGTTCTCATCACCAAGATGCGGGATAAAGATTACTTCCACAGTGATTTACCTAATAATACTGATGGTTAAGGCAAGTTGTTTTCCGAGGCGAATACTTAAACCTCGCCTCACGCTGGAAATCCGAATCTCCCTGCTTCCACTATCTTAGCGACGTGGCACAATCAACCAATCGAGGCAATAAAATGAACGTTTTACTTAGCAGTCGAAGGCGGCGCTTCGTACGTTGTCTCAAAACTCGCGAGAGGAGGTGAATGGGAGTGAGTACTTCTCGCGAGTAGAGTTTGATGTGACCTTGGGGAAAAATTCTTTGGCGCACTTCTTTCACATAATTTTTTCAAAAGAGATGTCACGGGATTCGTTAAAAATAAAACGTTATGGGTAGAAAATAGTTCATTATAATTCGTGAGAAAAACCGTTGCAGTAATCAACACAAAGTTGGCTTGATGGGTGAGAGTAGACGAGCTCAGCTAACACAATACCCAATGGCGTGTGAAATTTACACACTAGGGTAGGGGGTCAAAGGGAAGGGGGGCAGTTCCTTTCTCTGGACCGCCTGGGGTTTCCCAGGAAAATATGCTTCCCGAAAAATTATACAGCTTGGGTTTAGCTGAGGCGTCACCTGGAATCGAACCCCTGCGTTCCCGTTAGAGGCTCAGCGCTCTACCCACTACACAACCACGCCCCTTAATGGAATGATATACTGTTTTTAAAATTAAAAGAACTAATGATGATGCGCTCTTATTCTTGCAATAAATAATGCCAATATATTATTTCAACATGGTAGGCATATAGGGTGAAACTCTTGGCTTCGGATCGGCCGGTACTTTTCTGGATGAAACTCTTTGAACACTCAATCAGTGTGATTTTGAATACTAGACTCCGAGCGTTGTGCGGCACACCCCTCCTCTCTCCCCACCCCTGATACTACACTTGCCGTTAGACTTAGAGTGAAGGGAGGTATACCCCCTACTATCGAACCAGATTTGGGTTCCATTCTTTAGCTGTGAATAAACTGTGGATGAACATCGTTAGAAACCGTTACTAATCGTCTAGTAAATTCATAAAAGACACCAAATTTTGATTCGTCTACTTGTACACGGTTACAATATCATGTGCTTCTTGATACACTATGCGGGGCGCGATTTTCTATGAAATAAATATTATTCGTTTGCTGTTAATTGTAGTGTATTCACTCTTCACATAGTACGTCCATATTCGTTTTTTGTTTGTTTTCGCTAGACATTTTCTATTTCTTGGATTCAATAAAGTAAATATGAAGAATTTAGTCAGTAGAACAGCAAGCACTAGCATCAAAAGACTATTTTTTTATGAACGTAGTTTCCAATTTGAAAATAGGTTCATGCATTAGATTTAGTTACAGTTTCTGTGGCTAAAATTCTACTCCATACCCTTTAAAAGTGCGCGTATAACCCCCAGAATTGCGGAGCCTGTCTCGCTCCTAGCTCGGCGATCGTTAGACTCTAAAAGGGTTAGATTAAAGGCCCCCGACTACACTCAAGCATGCCAATTTGTAGTGCATCCACTCGTGAATAATATAAAAGAATGAATATTGTGATAGTATTACGTCAAATGTTCATGCATAGAAGTATGCTCATTACGGCAGGAAAAGGATTACTGAAAGCCACGAATCATTGTTACTCGCTAGAAATAGCCTACGGATTTTATTCCTGCGGTATTAATAGTAAACTGATCATGTGTTAAATGTGGGAAAACGATGGCTGCGAAATAATGGATACCAGGATGATACCATGAACGATGGCAGGAGAGAGTAGAGGAGGGGAATGATGGACGTGGGTACGAAAAGATGTCAGTAAAAAAATTAAAATGTGCATATCTAGAAGTAATAGAAGCTTTGGATGGTAGACTAAAGGTTTATAAGATAATATGGGGTGGCAGTAGCTCAGAAAAAGGGCAATAGTGATGGTGGTGTGTGGATATAGGTTAATTGAATAGGTAACTAAAAGAATGAGAAAGAAAGATGTACTGGAAACCATGCTAAGTTAAAGCGAATACATATTTAAATGAGGAAAGGGTAAATGAAAAATGTGGAAAATTCAGGGAGAATAGGAATTATTCTCTTGTTAGTTTAGTGTAACAATGTGGTGCTGAGTGGCTTCTGGTGCTCCATCGCGTCGTATGTCTGGTGATGACAACAGTTTCGTCCTCGTTCCAGAGAATATCTTCAGGTCGAAGCGATTCCGCTGAGATTTGGCTGGGTTATATAGCTGTTATTGGGCGGGGGTTGTGGTTTTGGGGCGGGTCGAGGTTGGGCTGTGATTCCAACACAGCTAAATGCCCGGCCAAATCTCAAAGGAATCACTTCGAACTGAAGATGTTGAGGACGAAACTGTTGTCATCACCAGGCATACGATGCGATGGAGCACCAGAAGTCATTCAGTACCGCATCATTAAACATCGTGGAAGCCTACGTCAGAATCAGTGTAAAAATAATAATAATATATCGTATGAAGAGCTGTTTATAGGTGAAAATATTTATGGCCTTCTGCAGCAAGAATCGTTCCTTGTCTGTTGTTCCATAATTTGACACTTTACTCATTCCATAATATTGTGCACATCTTGGAATCACTCTTCTCTATGCTTCAAGATAATTTCACTATCGTCTCTGCTGCCTTGGAAGAAAGTATGTCAACACTGATATAATGTTGCCAAGCCATGATTGGGATGGACCAATGCCTTTTATAATAAATTGCTGAAATAATTGTTCTGCAATATGCTACCTGTTATGAAACCTGGATAGGTGGAAATGAAACCCTCATGTGAATGAATATATGAAAAATTTTCACAAGGCCAGGATTTTCTAAGAAAAAAAAATAAATTTAAACCTATTTTAACATTTTACTCTTTTTCCAAATATGTAGTTACTCCCTTATCTATGAAAAATACATTATTTGCTCTTCTAAAAGTAGCATCAGCTATTTTATGATACTTTTGGTTCAAAACCTTATCTTCATTTCGAAACAGTAAAAATTTTAACAGTAAGAAAATAACTGATGAGAAATAATTCCATTCTTCCAAATTTTCTTGAATCATGGTTACTAATAACATTAATTCAGTGAGAGGAGTGGAATATAAAGGAACTTTTCAACATAAGTTACAAAAAATGAATTTCACAAATCATAGTGCTTGAACAAATATACAATTAAAATCCTGAAAGTACATGAGTTACACTATATGTTCAAAACAAAAATTAAGTATATGTCCAATTTGATTAATTTAAAAGTTTAATTCCATAAATTATAGAAGTAGCTGCTGGATTGCAATCTAAAACTAACATTTCCCTGTTGGGATTTACAATGGTTCATGCTAGTTAAGTACTGTTCAAATGTTTTATTCAAATTTTTTATGCCTGTATTTTAAAGATTTGGTGAAATTCATTTTTAAATTCTAGGAATACTATGCGATATTATTTATTTTGAAAAAAAATAAATCCCAGGTGTGTCAAATCTGATGCTACTAACAACATTTGAGTTTCAGAGGCTAATCCTTTAACAGTAGTAAATACTGACGTTGAAGAGTTGTATTAAATATATGTCATTTTCATATGCCCTTCGAGACAGGACATAATTTTTCAAATAAGATATTTTAGGGGCTATGAAACACCAGTATTCAGCATTATATTTTTATTTAGGTGCTTTTTATGCATACTTTCACTATGCATAGAAAGATGGCAATAATATCATTTTCGCTTTAAATGAATGACATTAGTATTTGTATACAATTGTAAATATAATTATAACCTGGCCAATCTGAATCCCTATATGATGGTGGGAGAGTAAGTGAAAAAAACAGTTTTAATCTTCATGACACAATAGTTACTCCATTTGCAAAAAAATAGCTATGCCTCCTCAGTATTACCTAAAGATAGTTACCAAATTTTTCTTGGAATGGTGCAAGACCATCATCTGCAGTTTACTATCTCAGATGTGTTGTTAGGAATATATATTCTTGGGTTTGTCTTTTTATCAGAACCATTGCAACCACGAATGCTACCAAGATGGGAAAAAGCTATAAAAATTTCACTGGCCTATAGAAATATTAAATTGAATAAAACTAGTGACTCTTGTGGTGTCCACAAAAAATTATTCATAAAAAATCTAAAAATATATTTTTCAGAAACAGTTTCCATAACTTGCATTCTTTAAAACTTGTGTGTTCTTTGGATGCTCTGCTATCATGATTTCCTAAAGAATATTAATCTACCTGTGCCAGGCTTTGTATCAATTTCAATTAACTGCTTGAGTAAGAGTTTCTATTACAGCAATCCATATTTACTGAACAATATTCATAAACTAACACCTATATTCACATATTTATCTTTATATCCTCAGCTATATGCAAATGTACTCTCCTTCTTATCTTTACTTGAAAATGTTTTTGGAAACTATCCCAAGTTACTTTCATCCTTTTAATATCTAATGAGTGCATTGCAGAATCATAATTATGTTGGTGCGTATATATTGTGCATTATTCAATTTAATTATGTAAAAGCGCCCTTTTTTAGTAGTCTTTATTGAAAAATCATAGGTATATATTGATGGCCTATATATAATATATGCATATTCATTTTAATTACTTAATTTCATATAAGTATGTATCTACAGATTCAAGAAAGCCGATATGTCCTAGTGAATTCTCCTCCTGTGTTGAGAATGAACTGTAATCAGGTACTGAAAAAAAATAACTTATTTTAACAGAGAAAAAATAATTTGATTATAATAGAGAATGATATATTGATTGCATACTTAATGATACATTTTATTATGATACCACAAGTGCCTCAGTTATGTTATGGCATATTAAAAAATTGCTGGCATAATTTGTTGCTTAGTTCAATTATTATATAACCCCATTAAATACTACTATTTGAGGAAACTACATTCTTCAAACCTTTTTCCTCTGCATGACCGTATGCATATCTTAAGGTCCAAAAATATTAAGATTATTGAACTTGGCCATTTGCCACACTCCAAATTTCCATTAGAAGAGTGAGCCAATTATGGGAAATATATGCATCATAAATATGTTAATAAAAATTCTTGGGTGGGTAGAGAACTGAGCTACTTCTGCTACTGTTACTTCTACTACTGAGTGCTGATTCTGGGTGACATCTTTGAGCTCCTCAGCTTCTCTTAAGCTGTGTGATTTTTGGGTACCAGGTCATCCTTGGAAATTGCTGGTGGCACAGGGAAAGGAACTGGTCCCCCTACTCTGATGTGTGAATTTCACATGCTGTAGGGCTCAGTACTGATTGAACTCTGCCCTCATCTATCAAACCAACATTCGGGTGATTACTATCATTTGATTTATGCTCATTGCTCGATCAATTTGTTGGATTATTTTTACCATTCAATTTCCATCATCACTCAGAAATAGTTTCAATCTTTTGAGGGCTTCAGTACTACTTGTATAGAATACCAATTCTGTTAATTCAAAAAACACCAAAAATAAATAAATAAATGTACAACATTTATATAAAATGCACTCTTTAATCTCCACAAAAATGTTATAAACTCTATTAATTTGGTAGAAAGAGTGTAATTAATATTCCGTTTCTGCAAATAATAATAATAGTACATAATAGCTTCATTACTAAGGCTACATCAATTTCAGCATGGAAATCTTAAAATGTAACATTTCAAATATCAGTATAAAAATGTTTATAGCACAATTGGTGCACTAAAGATTAATATGAATTAAGCAACACATTACTTTGCATTCTCAAAACATGTACATTTACATGAAGAAATTCATATATGTATTACATCCTTTATTAATTAAATATTCTTTTAACTGTTTATTAAATATGGGAATGCTGGTTGATATTTTGTTTGAGAGTAGATTGTTAAAGATTTAAAATTCTGAAAAGTAGTTCATATTATTTAACTATTACTCCTCTATGCCTTGGACTCTATGTCTTGGACAAGCATCTACATCTATAAAGCCTATTTCATGTACCTAATTAAATATCACCGTTTGGAATAAAATATTCTTTACACCTTCATTTACCCATATAAATACCTACCATTGTATGCAAGAATATTCCACCAGAGGGTTTCATCACAAAAAATGCATCTAGATAATGAACTTTTGACAAATTATTATATTTACATTTAAAATCCTTCTTTTGAAATTAGTATATTCAGTGGGCATGATTTTGGAAGGGTTTATTTATATTTTTCACAACTTACTTGCCAGCTGTTGATGGTTTCCATCATATACATTTTTAAGTTTTACATTTAGGTAATTAGTGAAAATTAGAATTCCGGGTGGGACCCCTTGTAAAGCGTGTCCGCATGAGCCACAACCCTGAAAGCAATTTTTGCTCTCAGGGTTTTTCCCCCTTTTATCAGGTACTTAAAATATTCTATGTATGTTGCAATCAAGTATAAATTAGAGGAAATAATTAAAATGTATAGGGCTGGCAGAAATTAATATGCTCAGGAAAGGTGTTTTAAAACATGAAATAGGTCAACATAATTGATACCTAATAAACATGAAGAAACTTTCAAAGAAAAATTTTATGCAACATAGAAACCTCTTTAAAATTTTGGGGAAAAGGTTTTGCAAATGAACATAGACACACAGTGATAGAATTTACTATTGAGAGCAGTTCTATAATAACCAGTCCACTCACATGCCTGTATGCACTATTAAAGAGATTGCTTCAGCAACAATAAACATCAAGGAATCAAGTGGGCACATTGATTTATTGATTCATTCATCCATTTATTGTACATAATATATGTATCCATATAAATAATAACTACACTATCAAATTACAGTAATCAACCCGAAGGTCGGTTTGGTAGGTGAGGTTA
>LYUA01002260.1:194771-205184 GCA_002093875.1 Calopteryx splendens | reverse complement strand
TTCAAATGTGACGTGTAGTCTAATTTAACTATAAATTATCAAAAAATCATAAACATGCAAAATTAATAAAGAAAATCGTATAAAAACAATTTTGCATCCCATCTACAGTACGCATAAAATATTTTGTCAGGAAGAAAATTTATCATAAATTATCACCGAATAATTGGAAATATACTGTTTGTTTTCCAAAGTTTTTATTTTTATGATGACTCATTGAAAAAATCCTCATGAGAGTCTTGAGCATGCTCCCTTTCACTTTTTCTTCAGCAATTTATTCTCTTGTTGAATGTTCAAATTTTGACTTTCTACGCATATATTGACTTTAATGCAATCTACAATTATTATATTATTATAAGAAAGTATATTTTTATTTTTTATACAAACAAATTCGAGCTTCATGATTCGTTTAGCTTGCTTATAATAGCTGTATTGATTTACCAGAGGTTTTTGTATTTTTAACATGACTTCATGATCAACCTGTATTTTACCCTGATTTGTTAAGTGCTCTATTTTCTCGTAATTTGTTCTAAATGAATTTTCAAATATATGCTGTTTTTTACGTTAAATTATGAATGTCATTGGCTACACATAGAACCTTCGAGATGCTTTATTTTCATGAGGTAACATAATGACTTTGGTTGCTTGATTTGCTCTAAAGCACGGATAAAATATGATATTATATTTGACAGAATTAAAAGAAAAAGAGAACAAACACAATAGTTAGACACTATGCCCGATTAACCTTCGAAGTGAAGACCAAAAAAACATTTTTTTTATAATATGAGCGAATAATGTATGGGAAACATTCTTCATAGACACAACTGCATTTCCGATTGACGCAACACCAAATGAAAACGGAGATAAGGATAAAATGGGATTCCATTTTTTCCTCCAGATAAAAGGCAGTTATCCCTCTGCCTTCGAGCCTCACCTTTTGGCACCCGCCGAGAAGTGACAGAGCGACCGTCGTCGCCACCTGCTTCTCCTTTGCGCGCCATCGACTCATCTCCCAAGTCGCATATTTCCAAGCGTATTTCCGTACCTCGATGCTCTCCCTCCACCATCACGCTCAGGGGCACGGCCCTGCACTTATTCCCCCCTCCCGCTTCCGGAGGCACACGACGCCCCACGCCCTCCTCCCGGGGTGCCTCGCGGTCGACCTCACGGCGGCTCTTGGACTTCGGCAATCGACGGCCCTTTCCCCGCTCCCCTCTCCTCTCTTCCTCGGTGCCCTCCTTGACTCGTGCTGGCGCCCTCCTTGTGTCATCCGATCCTCTCGTCGTCAATGAGATACCTTTCCGGTCGTGCGTCTTGTACGCTTCCTCCTCGTCTTCCTCGGACAGGATTGGCATGTCCTCGGCGGTGTTCTTCCCGCTTTCAAACATGCGCCTCCCTGTGGGCAATATACTGGAGACTTGAACGGGTATCGCCCGCTGTGATGTGGACTTTCTCTTGGCTCCCAAAGTGGACGTCGACGGGAGCGGTTTTAAACTTTCCTCTTCGGCCTCGTTTCCCTCCTCGCCCTCTCCGTGCCACCCGTCTTCTTCCTCGTGAATCTCCATCTTCCCCTTTGTCGAGAACCGCGGCACGGAAGTGACCTCCCTCATCACACAGATGTCTTCGTCATCGGTCACGCGTATCTCCATCGAGTCCCTCTTGCCCTTGGAGCCCGCGGACTCGATCTTCTTATCCTCCAATGAGCCCAACCTTTCCCTCTTCTTGGTGACTTCTACCTTCTTCGGCAGGTCAACGCTTGCGCTGGAGTGCTTCTGGCCATCGGCGGCAGATTGCCCCGACGACTCTGACGATTCTTTTCTCTCCCCCGAAGGACGGCCCTCCACCTCCGGTGGCAGGCGATTCCCGAGGGGAGATTTGGTTTCAGCTTTTGGGGGTCTACTTTCCCGAGCGGGGGATTTCTCTTCTCCTTTCGGCTCCCTTTTATCCTCCGCGGCTCTTTCCGCAGGCAATACTTTACGCTCACTCTGTAGACTTTTGTTTGCTGCTTTACTCGATAGTGTCAGGTTTTCTGAAGAATTGGGTATTTTTCTTCTCACATTTTCCTTATCGGGACGATCTGGCTGTCGTGAACCCTTGTGTGTTGACTGAACAATTTTCTGCGAACGTTCTCTACCCGTTGCAGGCTTTTGTTCACGAAGTCCACGCCTATGGCTTGAGCCCAAATCAACTTCCCTTACCCCTCTAATCTTGTCCGGCAATGGCAATGGTTCATCAATATCCAGTTTTTCTTCAAGGTGAGTACCCTGCCGTATATTTGTTGCACTAGGTATGGGATCTCCCTCTTTCCTTTTTACGTCGCGTGGTGTATTTGATGTGGTTGTAGTAAACACCGAACCCTCCTGCGCAATTGGATTATCAATTAAAGGGTCGTCTTTTTTCCGGCCTTCAGTTATTTTTAAAACTTCTCCCTGTATCTCTATCGCATTCGTCTTTTTAGATGACGTCATCTTTCCCTTGGCGGCTGGTCTTTCATTTTGTGCATTCTTTCTCTTTTTCGTGTCCATTGGAACCTTGCTTGCAGTTTTTCCTGACTTCATGCAACTGTCTGATATCGATTCACTGCCGTCGAGTGATGCTCTTTTCTCCCACATGTTCCTCACGTCGGTGACTCCTTTCTTTCCTATGCTTTCCTTTATCGAATTTTCTAACTCTGATTTTTTCACAACTGCTTCATTTCGAATTTCTTCCCCTTCCAGTGATTGTTGCACCGAGTCCAAATATTTTTTCCTCCTGGAAGCAAGGTTTCCCGTCTCTTGTGTCACCTTATCGATAGACAACGAGCTACTATTATCTGCATCTTTCAGAGGAGTACTTTTATTGGAAATATCACTGGATATCCCCCTATAGTTTTCATTTTTTCTTTCATCCTTCCCTACAACTGGTACCTTTTCAAACTTATTTTCGACCTGTCTCGGAACGCGTAAACCCGTCGTCGGATTACTCATTTCCGTTTTTCCCTGAGAAATGGTAAGGGTTGATATTTCTGCTTTGGTGCTAGTTTCTTCGATGGGGTTTTCCTTGGTCATAACGCGTTCTTTCTTCGAATTCTTCCTATATTTTCCTTTGGGAATCGAACGGTCCCCTCCATATTTCATTGGAGGAGGATCTGAAGTTGACGAGGCAAACAATTTAGCCAGCTGTGAAACCGATCCTGTTGTTTTTACAGGAGGGCATTTCCTGATAGCCCCTTCATGATCTGTCCTATCTTCCAACGACGAAGAATCGATTGGCAGTGGTTGCCCCTCCGAATCTTGCTTGTAATTTGGTACTATGCCTTTTATTCCTATTGAGTCAGCTCTATTCTCCGTCTCATCATCCATTGAAAAGTTTCTCGGATGTTTCTTTGTTGAACCAAAATTACTTGAAAATTTCCTTTCAGATCTTCTGTATTCCATCGAAGAGGAAGCAGATTCATCTTCAGACATTTTTCGCAATTTTTCGTCCCAAATTTCTTTCCTTTTTGAAACTGGTTTTTGAGACAAGTCCTCTTCTTCTAACTCTGTCAACGGCTGCTCTTGTTGTTTCCTATAATCAATTTTCTTTGTCAACTCTTGGTCAAGTCCATCATCGTCGTCCTTTCCCAACATTCCAATTGAATGCTCTTCTAGCGTTTTTAATATTTCCTTCCCTTCGACGAGAACTTTATTTTTTTCCTCTTTCACCTTCGACTCTGTTTTCGAAGATGATACATTCTTCTTTCCCCTGGGATAAACGGCTTTTGGCCTTTGGCAGAATAATTTCCCATGCGATGAGGGCGAAGATTCACTGGACGACTTCCCACCATCACCTCCGCTGTCACTGGTGGTGTAATCATCTCGTGAAGTACTATTTTCGAAGCTCATCCTCCCCCTAGCCACTATCCCAGAAACCCTGAGCGGCGGCGGTTTCTTCGGCCCAATCGTCGGAACCTCCTTGGTCTTCTCCTTAACCCTCTTAAGCCTCCTGTCCCAATACTCTTTCCTCGACGCCACGTTCATCTTAGCCAGCGTGACGCTGTCCATTTCTTCCTCGAGGAAATCCTCCGTCATCTCTGATCCACCGTCGGCTGCTGTATCAGTGTCGGCCACCTGAGCGCCGTGCAATTCGGACTTACGGGGCCGCTCCTTTCGAGGATCTCGGTCTTCCATCTTTGCGAAATATTCATCTTTGGATGAGTTCGAGGACAGAATTCCGCTTGAAACGTCGGCAAATGTCGGAAGTGATGACTCAGGAGAGGAGGAAGAGGAGGACGCCGTCGTCTTAAACCTTTCTGGGGAAGATGGCGAAGATTCTTCTTCCTTCAACCCTTCCATCAGAGCACCACCTCCCACAGCGTGTGGAATCGCCTCTTTCACGCCGCCTGGAAATTCTTCACACGTGTGGAAATCCTCCGCCTGGCTCTGTGGGCCGTATACAGAATCCTCAGCCTTTCCTCCCTCGTCCTTCGCCCCCTCTTCCGTCAGCTTTACCTCATCCTCGTCTACTGTGTCCCCAAGGGTTTCTAAAAATTGGTAAGCTTCGCTAACTACCGTTCCATATTCCTCGAAAGATGATGACGGCGGCGGATGTTCTACGCCCAATTTTGTTGCATCATATTTTACATCACTATCGTCTCTGATTCTTACGACCGTTGTTTCTTCAGGCTTGGTTTCTAAGGGAGTCAGTCCACTTCTCAACCTTATCGGCTGCCCCATGCTATCCTTCGATTTACTTCCCAACTCAGTGTCTATCGCTATGCTCTCTGGGCTTTGTGACAAAGCCTTTAATACCTTATCTGATTCTGCCCCGGAAGCTACTCCTATTGTTTCCTCCTTTCTATCTTCCCCATTTCCAGCGCCCAAATGAATCCTTTTTACAGAATTCACAGCTTTAATGGCTTCCTGACGAAAAACACTCTCCTCAGGTTGAGAAAAGAGAATATCACTCTTATTGTCATTTGTAAGTAGATTCAGACCCGGTGCCCCCTCATTAAGTACATCGTTCTCTCCAAATTTGTCATATTCTATCATTGCATTCTCTATTGTTATCCCTCCCAAAGCGATGTTCTCTTCTAGATCTCGTTTCTTAAATGATTTTTCAATTTCTTTATTTATCACTTCTCTTTCCATCTCGAGGGGAGACAATGTTAGACAACTGTCTCCCTCTAATCTATTTCTTAATTCTTCCATTTCCGTCAGTGAACTTGTCTCTGTTACTATGACTGATTGCTGATCTGTACCAACTTCAGAAACCGCCGACACATTTGATAGACTCTTAACTCCTTCTGCCGGTGATTTTTCGCCTAATTTTGGGAAAGAATATTTCTGACATTTTTCTTCTTCGGCTGGGCACATCTCTCTTTCCGAGTTTGTGTTTGGCGGTGGTTCAAAAATATCGATAATTTTTCGAAGTTTTATTCCCTTCGTTTTCAATTCTCTTTGTGACCCCTTTTCGGAAGAATTTTCTTTGTCTGATAGTTCTTGTTCCTCTTGCTGCTTCTGGTCACATTTGATTTTAGATTTATTTACTTTGATAATTTTCTCCTCCTCCACTACGAAATCTATCATTAAGTCTTTCTGTTTCTCTTCTGTTTTGAGGTCTGGTGTGATATCTCTAATAATTCCACCCTCATTAACATTTTCCTCCTTCAAGCTTACTACTTTTTTCACGCCTGTTGATGTATTATCTCTGCGATCTTGACAAGGAACAGTACATGAGGTAGCGTCTTCCTGACTTGAGAAACCTTTTGGCAAGGTATCATGCATCGTTTGAGGCGCAGGTGATACTCCACATCGAGGAAATTCAGCAAACAGGTCATCCTCACTTGGATCCGATTCGTTACATAAGTACAAAGCCAGGTCTCCTCTTTCGTTCCAAATTCCTCCTTCCACCTTCTTTAACGCTTCATCTAATTCTTCAGTTGAGAGACCCCCCGCAGCACCATCATCCGCAGAATCCGGTTTAAGAATTGGTCCTCCCATGCTTTCCCCTTCTTTCTCATCTACCTTTCTCTCTGGCGAATCTAATACTTCCCCTCTGGTGAACGTGTCCATGATTTCTTTCGCAGAGACGTATTTTACTTCGGGCTCTGTCGCTGCCAAGGGTACATTTAACAGTTGATCAACGTCAAGATAGTATTCCAAGCCGGTGGAGTCTTGGCTTTTGATTCTCTGGTGATCAGGATCCGAATTATTTTGGAATCCGTTATCCCAGGGACTGAAATTATAGTCGTCAAACACGGATTCCCTCCTCGAAAGGACTCCGTGGCGATCTAATCCATTACCGTTGCCGTTATCGCTCGGCCACCCGAGAAGCATCTCTAGGGGAATTGGCCTCGGCGGACTGTCTTTTGACTTTTCCTCGACCGATTCTTTTCTCCTCACTCCACCAGGGGGAGAAGATTTCGTCGTGCCTTCTAACCACCGATTGACTTCCCCTTCCGTTTCTTCCACAGGAGAAACGCGCCTCTCCTGCTTCTCCTCAAAGACAGTTTCTTTTTCTTCCTCGAAAAGTCTGCGTTTAACCCTCTCTCTCTCCGCGACAGACTTAGCCACCAGCCTGCCATTACTCCAACATTCAATCTCACCTCCATCGTCAAACATATCGCATTCCCGCTCGCGGGAGAAATATCTTCCTCTGTCTATTTTCTCTGTCCTCTCTGCCTCTCCGATATTTGAAGTATCTCCCTTGATTTTATTTCCTTCGTTTTCCATGACCACTTTCTCAAGGGCACTTATCTCTTGAAGTTTCTTACTCTCCCCTACTTCTTCTTTTCCCATGCCCTTCGGAGTAGCTCCCGGTGTCCGTTTCTTCGCACCTGTTTTGTTACCCAAACTATTGTCACTTCGTTTGAGTTCTCCAAATTCATCTTCCTTCCCATTGGTACTCGCTTTATTCATATCTAACTCTCTTAGTTGAGAATCTTTGTTAACCATCTCTTTGTCTGCGTGATGTCCACCTTGATTTTTCAAAGATGAGGATTTGGACGTTAAATTTATACTTTCTTTAAATAAAAATGATTTTCCTTCGTTTTCTTCTCGTGCAGTTTCGTGAAGTTTTGATGCCTCAAAATCTATCAATTGCTCTTCGCTTTCCAAATCCCCATTCTCTTCTTTCCTGCTTGTGTTAAATGCAGTTTCCATCATTAAAAAGTCTTGTTCTACCAAGACGCTACTGTCTACAAGCTCCTTCATTTCCTTGAAAGCTAAAATGGGCTCCGTTTGCGTTTTAATGTTTTTCCTTGAAATTTGGCTTTCACCATCCTTATTGACAGTGCCAGTCGCACGAAAAGTCACATCAGAATTTTTTATATGCTGTTGTTTGTCTCGTAATGTTATGTCAGAATCGGTTTCCCTCTCTTTATTAAAATCTTTCTCTTTCCCGCATTCGCGTTTGTGTTTCTCTTCGAGTCTTCCCACGCTTAGGGCATCTGCAGCTTCCTCTACTTGTGGGAGTGGTGTGATTTCTGGAAGTTCGATGACCGAGGGGATAATCTGTGTAATTGATACCCCCAAGGCCAATGTTACCGCTAGTTCTGACGACACGACGAAAGCTGCTCCACAGTCGGCCATGGGTTCGACTCCTCCTGGTTCGCTCACCATCGACGACGAGCTACTCCTCCTTTTGGTGAAAGATTCCCCAAATCCGTCCTCAATGTCGACGTCCAACTTTGGGAGTGCGTGCCTGGTATCTCTCTCCTCGAGGTTTTCGCCTAGTGCATCATTCAAGTCTTCGTCAAAAGGGTGTAATGTAACTGTTAAACATTTTTCCTCGTTCTCCTCGGTGCATTCCTTCTGTTTCTCTTCCTTTTCTGGGAATATTTCTTCACTTTCTTCTTCGGATATTGCAGACATAGCCGGTGAAAGAATTGGCAATCTAGGGCACCACCTTCCAGTTGGAAGAACAGGTGTTTTCTCTTTTATATCTTCCGTTTCCATAACAATGGCAAATGCCATATCTCCAGCCGCTGAATTCTCGTTTGTCTGTGGTATAGCCCCCCATAGCTCGGATTCATCCTTTTCCATAACCTCACTCCCAAATTTCCTATATTCACCACTCCCTCGTCTATCACCCCTTGGTATATCGCCTACGTCGTCGTCGTCGAGAAATATAATCCCTTCCTCCCAATCTCCATCCAAATCCAACCCCTCCATTATATCATCGTCGCAAAGAATGGCTTTTCTCACATTTTTCCCAGCGCCAGACTTATCATCTGCATCCTCATCGCTACTTATTTCATCTTGTTGATTTGCATACGTGGTTGTTCCGGGTGATTCGAAGATAATGAAGGCATCATTCTTTTTTACGCTTGGGTGAGATCCCATGTCAAAAGAATGATAGGTGGACCCCCATTCGGACCTTGAATTCAGATTTTCCTGAATCTCATCACTCCGATCGTCAAAGTCCTGTTCTTCAAGCACGATTTCCTCCTCCTCTTCATCTAAATTTACATTTTTCCTTCCCTTTGCATCTTCACCACCACTGGAGAAATGAAATTGTCCACTAGTAGTGGAGGATCCTTTCTGGTTCCCCACAGTGCATGTCCTGGAAAATGTGGTCATGTTCTTCAACAAACCCGTTCCAGAGCATGCTTGCTGAGATTGTGCGGTATTCATGAAGGCATCCATGTCTATGTGTTCCATCCATGTGCCTTTTCCTCCAAAGGCTTCTTGGGAGGGCCATAGGTTAAACTGGGCGGAAGCGGCTGTCATTCTAAATGAAATTTCTCCTCCCAGTAAATCTTCCAAGTTTTGAAAAGCACGTCTTTGATCGGTGTCCATAAATGTATATCCCCCTTTACTCCATTCATCTGGTTCTGGTCTAATTATTTCTTCGATGTCATCGTCATCTTGTGTGGCATTATTTTCCTCCTCCTCAGCATTACGCTCTCTGCAAGATTCCGACTCATCGGATCCAACCGCTCCTTCAAATGAAGTATTACTTGAATCGCTTTCGTTTTCGGCGGATCCCTTGTCCGTTGTCTTGCCGTTTTTCTTGTCAGAAACCTGCACGCGTCTTTCCCGTTCTTCCTCCCCGTCCATTCTCTTTAATTCTACTTCATGCAAGTCTTTGCGGTTAGCATCATTGTGCTCCTTTGTAGCGACCTCAAAAATACCCATTTTCTCTTCGCTCCCTTCCCAATCGCCCAGCAAATCGAATTTACCCACACCAACACCCGCCTCCGGGCTCAAGTAATCTGACCTTTTTTCTCCTTCCCAGTCGTCAAAGGTTATTCGCACTCCGAACAGTTCTTCCCCTTCACGTTTCGGGCTCGTTCCATGAGTTGAGGGCGTTTCTTCGTCTTTGGGGACATCCACGAAGGATTGCAGAAGGTCGTTGACTTTCCCAATTCCCATTCCCACCGCACCAGCGGCAGGAGATTGAACGTTATCGGTATTGCCTAAAAACGAGCCGAGAAACAATCCTTTGGTACTGGTAGCGTATTTATTACCGGGGTAATTCTCCTCCCTCTCGTCCAATATTTTCCCCTCAGAATCTTCATTATCCGCGAAATTTCCTTCCGTATCCACGAATTCCCACTCTCCCGAACTCTCTGCCCGTGAAAACGGTTCTCGGTCTACAAACCTGTAACCGAATGATTTTTCTATTTTTGTAGGCCCCGGAATAATATACGTTCTTACGGACTGCGTCAATTTTAACCCCTTTACCTCATTATTCTTTTGTGACTTCTCTGATTCTCTGACTGTGAAATGGTCCTCATGTATGATTTCTCCCGATTCCGCCTTAATGTTATCCTTAACGCCTCTTTCCACCTCATGTGAGGGAACCCGACTTTTGACATATTTATTACCCTTATCCTTCACTTCCATCTCCTCTTCTCCTTCCTGCTTCCCCCCCTCCTCTTTGTCTGCATCTCTCTTGAGTTCTCCTACCACAACAATATCAGTTTTCCATTCCCTTTTCCTCTCTTTATCAGCCTTTTGTGCTCCCACACATATGGGTGGGGTCTCGACAATTACCTCACACCTTTTCGCTCCTGTTCCCACCTTCTTTAAATTTCCATCCTTAAGTTTTTCCTCTTTCCTTTGCTCCAAGCCTGACTGAGACTCTGTGATCGGCGTCTGGGGAAGACAATCGAGGTTTTTAGCATTGGGCACTTTGATTTCCATCCCATTCGGTGGTTTCGCTTCCGCAAAGGAGTCGCTCCCCACCTGATAACCCGAGAATATTTTTGCTCCGTCCTTTTCCTCCCTCCCCCGCTCCCCTCTTCCTCCTTCCCTCCCCTTGCCTTCAATTCCTTTCGCATCTTCCTTCGCCTCGACCCCTTCCTCCTCAGCCGGCCCCCTTCCCCTCTTCCCCTCCTCCATCGCTCCCACCCAGTCCACCCGCAACTCTTCGATCTTAACCCCTCCCAAGCTGCCTCTCTTACTGCGACTGTTTAACCGCCACGGGTCTCCCGACACCCCCACCCTTCCG
>LYUA01002260.1:16201-30145 GCA_002093875.1 Calopteryx splendens | reverse complement strand
GCTTCTGTCAGTATGATGAGTAGGTTCAGAAGGCACTAGATAAAGGTTATTACTATATATGAGATTATTCAGTTGTGAACTTTCATAAGAGATTCGATACATAGAAGGCGTACTTCATTGTACTTCTCAAAGCGTACCTCTATGTGAAACAGCATAAAATATACATTATGAAGAAGTAGTGCCCATTGCTAATTTTCGTGAAAGCTGATGCTAGTAAGAAATTATAATGCACACATTTGTGCTTGATAAAACCTTGAAATAGTCCAATTTGTGATTTCTATATTTTGTTTTTTTCTTGAAATGTCTAACTTCATGTTTCCCATATTTCCCGCTTCTCATTAAATTCATTATTCTCAATGGAATCAGAAAGAAATCCCTATAATTTCGGCAATATGTCCAGATAGTACTACCACATATTTTTGTATCTATTACTCTCGAAGTCACGCAATCAATTTGGATAGTTGATCCAGATTGATATATTGATTACGGAGTTTCTCAAAATAATACTCTTTCGCTGGTATTAAATGCTACAAAGAAACATGAGAATGGGGTTTTTCAATTTCTTGTACCAATTACGTACTTCCTTGGGCTTGTGCATATCAGAACATGGTTTTAATCAGCATTATACCTTTCAGGGCTTAATATTCTTTCAAATGATACTGTAAAGTTGGGTAGAGAATATTAACTTTGGGTTATCAAAGGATTTCATGGAAATATTTTCTCTTAATTTATTATATATCAGTGAAGACATTTTGGCCCTAAATAAAAAATAACGTGTATTCAAAGCCCGAAAATACCTGCTATTATGCTATTCATAAACGTCTGTATGGGTTTAACGAAAGCGAATTCAGTCGTTTAAATGCCAAAGCTTTCAATAAATGGGATTTCCAAAGCCTTCTTCGACTCATATCCCGATACACTTAATTTGTAAGAGGATTTTGCTAAATTACACTGGAAAGTTAGTTTCTCAGAAGTAACTAATGATATTTCCGAACGTTGGGTGTCCTGACTCAGTAGCAAACACATAAAATAATGAAGAATAAGAACTAAAAGTTTTAAATTCTCCAGGTTCTTTAGAAAATTCCATTGTAGACTAATAAAGGATTTGTCCATAATTAAAAAAATCTATTATAAGAGCATTAGATGGTTAAAATATTTCGCCTTGTAAACTATAGTAAGCAATGAATTACATACAAAACGACCATTCATTGCAAAGTTTTGCTTCAGGTTAGGCGCATATCGATACCATAACACAAAAATATCAAAATTGTAAAATCTATCTGTCAATTACTGCGGACTTTAATATGTATGAATTTCGTTTATATATTGTTGGAGAAATTTAAGCAATCAAAGGAAGAAGAGTCAGGAAAAGAGGCCTAACGTTTTCAGAAAACGTCTTCGTAGGAACTTCCCTATAGTGCTCTTTCAACTACTGGTCCCACTACTTGCCTTCACTCGCCTGGACCCTAGAAGTTTCTCTCGTGTTATTCCTTCGTAAAAACCGTGAAACCAGAAAGAAAAAATACTTTCTCTGGTTCCTAAGACGCCCACGATTCCATTGTTTTACATGCTTCGCACGCCTCGGTCAATATTGGAAGTGGCTGATATTTCTCCGTTCATTTACAGGCATCGAGCGGTTGCGAGAGGAAATTCAATAATATAAGGGAATGATATTTCCTCGGTTGATGGTCTCTATTCTTCAGGGAACAAGCAGAGAAATTGGAGGGATCATGCAAGTTGAGCAAAGTTGCGCACAAAGGGCTTGGACTTTCTCAAAATTTCTTGTCCTCGCAGTTCCGTGAGAATACAAATAAACACGCTCACTAAAGGGAAGTATCTATTAATTTACATGAGACGTCATCGGTGAGTTACGTGAGATGAAATTTGAGTGATGGAAAGTTGAACCGGCTGCGGAAAATATCGTATTTTCTTACCTTATTTGGTGTTTTTAATAAAAAATGAATAAACAAGTTAGTACTGTTGAATGTAATTCAATATCTGCCTCATGTTCTCGCATTATTTCGATGAACTATTGAACAAAATACAAACTGTATTATTTTGGGACACGCAGGCCTGAATGCTTCATATAGGAGCATGTGCTACCATACATACTAACATAATAGTATATACTTCGCACATGTGAATGTTCAATTCATGTTTTCAAGAACAAAGTGTGGTACTTTTATCTTGCTTATTTCAGCATGTTTTCATCTTATTCAAGCAACAGGCGAGTTGAAAATCTTGCTAATGCTGATAGAAATGAAGCAGATTTATGAAGCGACATTTAAAGCTTTACAAAGTCGATAGTCTTTAATCACTATATTGTCATAAATGATAAACACTCTTGGTTTTTTCCAAAACTTGACAAAATTTGATGCATCACTATGGAAGATGATATTTTTGATTGGTCTATCGAAACATATAAAAAAAATTCCACGCAACGATTCAGTAGATAACCCAATTCTTCCTCCAACATTCAGATCCCACACGGGATATGTAGAAAACTTCGACCGAAAACCGTTGATGGATTACTTGCACAGCTCAGAGATGATACGAGGAAATACCCTGGTCGAAAGCACTACGAAACCTGAGGGGGGGCTTGTGCGGGGTGTTGGAACCGACGCAGGGGAAACCTCGGAACGGTGGCTCATCGGAGGGACGACGCTGCTACCCCTTGCTGCTTTGGTGCATTTGGCAGCCGTGGGCGACACCGGGAAGAGTCTTCGAAGGCTGGGGAAGTGAGACGGCTGCATGTGACGGGGTCGGAAGGAGATTGGTGAGGGCGGGAGGGGAGTTCGTCTTCAGGCAGCCAAGGAGTTTGGAGAGGATGCAGAGGGGAATGAGGGGTGGGTTAGGGGGCAGATGGGTAACAGAAAGATGGAGCGGGACGAGTGGATGAAACCCTGGAGAGAACTTTGCCTTCTCCCCCCGAAGCTGAGTACACCGAAAGGGTTGCTGCTCTTTCTATTTGGGGTCATGTGCAAGTGAGGCTGCTGCCTCGGGAAGGAGGGATCTTGGGATGGGGCAAAGGAAATGAGGGAGTGTGTAGGACACCAAGTGAATAGGGCAGGGGAGTTTCATGGGGGAAATGGAAGGAACACTGGAATAGCTGCTGTGGCTCATGGCTCGTTCATAGTATCACGTTGAGTAGTTTGATGGGAACAAAATATGATAAAAGTTTCCACAGAATGCCAAATAGAAGGAGATCTAAACGCCTTAAATGGAAATTTGGCTTACTTACTAGGCAAAGCTATCCAGACGATCTCAACTAAATTATTAAAACGCTAGGAAATAATGGCTAGCAATTGCTTTGAACACCCAAAGTTGGCAAAAAAAGAGTAATTTCATATAAATATATACTAATAACTGGTGGTATGAAATACCTAAAGGCAATGTTCAAGGAGAATATACAAGCGGTTGGAAATATATTGGTAATAAGAAGCTGGAAAAAGATAAAAAAACGTGAAACCACGATGAAAATTATATAATAAACAGAGCAAGGAGAAGCAAAAATGATGCTGATGATAAACATGAAAAAAAGATGACGATGGAAATGGTGATTAAAAACACTATACGAACATATTTAGGAAATAAATTTTCATTCCTTAAAGTATATTGTTTAATTTAAACTTAATCCCGACTCTTTTTTCCCTTAAAGAATTCCAAATTTCCGAGAACCTACGCAGAATTTGCCAAAAGGTTGCGCACCAATGACCGCAACAGCAAATAATTTCCTACTCACGAAAACAATTTTCATCCACTTTATTCCTTTTTAGCACATCCCTGCTTCCACTTTCTCTGCCTTACTCTCTCGCCATCGAGAAATAAATCCCTTCCTCGCATCCAGTATTCTTTCAGTGTTTCTTTCATCGCTTGCTTCGTCCAGGAGGTAGGGGTTTGATGTCTTTTCTCCCAGAAACTCTCATATTTTATTCCTTTAGACGACGAGAACTCTCACTGGCCTTAAATTCCATTTTCAAGAGTATACTTACTTCAACTGAAATATGAACCTTCATTAGGCATTTTGACATATTTGATAGAACTCCAGGTATCGTAAAAGGTTCAAATTCCGTGCTCAATGCCCATTTCTCAAATGCAGCTCCCCTTTTCAATGCGAGCGAATTGTTTTTTTATTCCTGCATCAGTCGTACAATTCGTGAGTTGGTTAACTGTGCTGAGTTTTATGCTTCATTAAGCATCGTCGTCCGCTACTCAATCCACTCATTCTCAAACGTCTTTCCTGATAATTCTTCTACTATTTACACATTGCGTACCGGAGAAATTAAATCCCTCGCAATCCTCTGCTCAGGTTTTTTCAATGCCCAATATTTGAATTAGCTCATCTATAATGGAAAATTCAGAAAATCTGTTGATGATGTCTTATGTAGATCTTCCCTACTTGTCGACCATTCTTCCGTAGTCTGAATAGGAAGGGCTATGAATCAAATAGGTACTACTTGATGCATTTAGTGTTCTTTAAACTCTGAAAGCATTGAAAAGAGCACAGTTAATGAGTCACAACACAATATTTTTTTGCCATTTCATTGTTTTCCACATAATGGTAGTAAATAACAAATACACATATGCTATATCTCTTCTTCCTCGGGGTATCATGTAGATTTTTTTCTTTTTGCGCTCATTTTACTTTAAAATACAGAAAGTGTTTTTCACTGCCTCTCTTGTAATCATATTCCATGACTATTTATTACCCAATCTGACACTAAGAATTGCACTAATCATCCTAACCTACCTATATCTTACTAAACGACTGGCAATAATTCACCTTAACGACTTGACGAGTGCTATCCCATTTCCTAAGTATCACCTAGCTCCTCTAAGTTGCAGGAAGCCCCATATCAGCTCCAATTGTTCCACACACTCTTATCTTATTTGCCAAGAGTAATACAGCGATATTTTGCTGTTGAAGTATGAATTATATTGATAAAAAGTATTAATATGTGGCTTTAAATAAGAAATAATAGCTTCTTCTAACGTTTTACTCACTGCTGAATATATTTCTAGATTAAACATTTACGAAGAATCACTTTTACAAACTACGTGATCAATAATCAATGTTATAATTTTAGCTGGGCTACACTTTCTCGGCAAGGAATCCTAGCTTCGTTTAGTGATAACTCCTGTTTCGGTGTACAAATATTCTGAAATTTCTCAGTGAAGTATCTAAGAACAGATCTTATATATTCAGTTGTACCAAAAATTTCAGCATTATTCAGAATTTCTCTGAATATGTTGGTTGGATTGAAAGGATCACTACTCCAATAATCATTTAGTGTATCTAACCTCACTTGACCAATGAAAATTAAAATAGCAAATAAATTTTTCATTTCAGTAATGGTTAGATATGTCGGACCACCTCCCTATTTTAGGTGGTTCTCTATATTTAAGAGAGCTATTCAATACAGTGTACATAACATTTTCATTCGCATCATTTTTGGTTCAAATTTTTATTTTTTCGTAGTTGGCATAATGTGCAATGCATAACACAAGTGTGTACCACAAGTTTCATTGATTTGACTCCAATATTGCGTCAGCGGCAACCGTTGCAATTTGAAATATGTACAGTTCACCTAGAGCAACAGTTAGCTTCCCACGAAGGTGTTTCTTTATAATAAGGAAAAGGAAACAGTCACATAGGACTATGTCTGAACTATAGGAAAGATGAAGAACACACCTCACACTGACTTGTCTCACGTACAATTTTTCTGTTTCCGAACGTTTGGGTGGAAATTGCGTCTCTTAACGTCATTCGACGATTTTCTCTCACAATGGCTGCATCAGCGTCGATGTTTAATTCCGTAAGAGCACTGGACTGGACTGGAGGTCCGGGTGCACCTTTTTTTTAATTTATTGTCTTTAAACATTTAAGACCATCTTCCAGCTGTGCTATAGGAAAGAACGCGCTCTACAAAGGCCTCGTGAAGCATTAAATAGTCCTCGGGTGACTATTTGTTCGGGTGAAAGCAAAATTTCAACGGAGCGCGCTGTAGGTGAACTGAACATAAGTATTTCCACTTGCAACGGCTGCCTCTTACGCAATACTCGAGTCAAAGCAATTAAACTAGTATCACACATAAATTACACATTAAGCAAACAATGTGTCATAAAATTACATTTTTGCACAATAAATTATGAGAATGAAAGTTTATTGTAACTTTGTATTGAATAGGCCTCGATTATTTGTCCATGTTGAATTCAATGTTGAATATAATGAAAACTTAACGAAAAAATCACCATATAAAATAATGAGGCATTGGAAATAGTTGAAAAATATTTTAATGAATATTTCACTTACGTTTGGCCTGAAAATTATTCTAAATTTCTTTCAACATCTACTTTTCATAACGTGGTTGAATTTCTTGAAGCAGTATCTTTTAAAATCGCACTTGCATCGGAGTCACGTATGATCACAAGAGGAACGTTTTCTATTTTTTACCTTCACTAGAATTTCAGAAACAATTTCACTCTTGTTGTTCCCATCATCATAGGCATACTAATAGCACATCATTGGTACACAAATCTAATGACACTTCTTCCTCACGCAAAGCACTGTTTTTCCTATGCGATGCCATGAACATCTCTTTGTGAATTTAAGTAAATAGGGAACTGAATAATAATTCTTCCAAGACTGACCTGGATTCACAAAGCGCAGAGACACAGGGAAACGAACTGCTACTAACACATGCATGATGGGAATCACACTGTAACTCTGAGAAGAACTACGAGCAAAATCATCAATGTGACTTCATGTCGCTATTCTCATTTGACTCTTGGCGCTGACGGAGCTGTGCTTGCTTCATTTTGTTTGGCTTTGATTAGTTGACAGATTTGATGGGATGGTACCTCAGATAAGATTTCTAGCTTCTAGAAGAGCCTCGATCGTGTGGATATGCACATTCATGAAAATTTGACTATGATGCACGCCAGCCTAGGACAAAAATAACGTCAATCATAACGTCTTTAACGAAAGTTGACGACTCATAAATGTCTAAGAGTACATTTTAAGCCATACTCCATTCCAAACTACTAGTGTGCGATTAAAATACATTTTAAAGGTCGTTTTATAAACTATAACGTATAAAATGACTTAACTAATTTATATCTACTAATACTATCTACTAATTTTTTCTTTGACTACTTTTAGCAGCAATGAAAAGTAAAAGTAAAGAAAAAAACTATAAAAAGGGGCATTGAAGATTTATTTTTGGTTAGTCTAGCCGACGCAAATTCTAGTCATTAATCCTGCTTTTGATGGTATTGGATTGAAATGACGAGAATTCTCGTAATTGCCACGCTAACTGTTAATATTCTTTTTTTAATATTTCCATGCAGTCGTTTGCGTAATTTGATGCAACAACTGATTTTTTATCAACGATTATCTATAAATATTTTCTGCATCATTTCACACTAAGAATATTTTATATAAATTGCGGTAGGGAAAATCGAAGAGCAATTACGTATTAAAGATCAACAAACATGACCAAGTTCAATCATTGTCCATTGTAAAACCATCTTTCTCCTGTAATATACGGAAAAAAACATTGTTTGCTTAAGACTCGTTCTGTGTCTTCTTGAAAATTTTCTTGTCTTCTCCCCATGCCGCTATCTGAGATCCGTACGAGTGGGTAGCGTTGGGCGTTCTTATTAATAATACTCCTCCTCTTCACTGGAAGAACTGATTGTAAGGTGAATGTTCAGACATTATTTACAAGGTGAGGACAAATCGTTGGTGGAATAGTTGTCAGGGTGCATACTTCTCTGCCCGGATAAGCAGGGTGAGATAATTCTCTGCGGGGAAATGGGGTCGAGAGGGAACGAATACGATAGGCTATGGAACATTTAGAGTAGGCAGTTGCATTTGAAGGAGGCAATCTGTCTCGTAGGAATAAAATAACAATTGTTTATTCATTTAAAGATTATTCGTCTACATACGTTTGAAAATCGTTCTTGAGGTGATACAAATAAGAGACAGGCTGTAAAACAGAATGCACGAAGTCAAGCATTCGCACTATTGCGAAATAAACTTGTATTTATAGAAGATTTCTTTTGTGGACCAGCTGTTATGAAGTGATCCTAGGGTGACATCTCAGGATCTGTGCTGATGATATATCGCTTAATTACATTTACAGATACCTATAGACGATGGGTACGAATATAAGGCTTTCTTTCATTAATATTTTCTTGCATTAATTCCTTCCTCATCTGATTCTAGCCATTCACCCTTAGGTCTTCTCTGAAGTTCTTTCATGCAAAAATTACGATTTCCAGAGTGCACCCAAGCCTCTGAATTATGCCATTGAATTTAAGAATGCTTTTACTTTCAAATGCACTACGAATAAAAAATGTTATTAATTTTATTTTTATTAAAAATACTCCTTGAAGTATCTTTATAAAACTTTGTGCAAACAAGTTCGAATGAAGACTGTTGTACAAGAAATTTGGAGTATCAGCCGTAGGAAATTTATAGGTTAAAAATATACCTGGTATTCTAAAGGTGTTGACATAGTGAAAATAAAAGGTTGTATAAGCTTACGACTGCAAAATTTGCAACTGAAGATCAAGTAACACAAACATTTCTATCATGTATTACAGTGATAATATTTCACTTGTCAGTAACCAAATTAATAATCAGAAATTAAATTTGCACAACATTTTCAGCCCCAATTAAAAATACAGCAAATAAAATATCAAATATTCAAATAAGACAAACAATTTAGATCAAAAAACTGCTTTTACAGAGAGAAGATTGTGAAATGAATGTATTTTAAAATATTTCTGAGAAAGGATGAAATGAATCGGAATAAAATAAAATCACGCACCTAGGAAATATATCAAGAAATTAAAATGCCCTACGCCACTAAAAAAATATATAAATTAGGAAATTTTTCTAGAAATGTAGAATATTGATCATTTTCCATACTTGTATTCATCTTTATTTGAATTTTTCCACTATAAAACACACACATTTGTCTAAGTTTATTGCTGCATTAATAAGAAAATTAAACCATTAATTTCCATGGCTTCCTTCCGGAACTATATACAAGAGTTTTCTGTTTCTTATCAAGCAAGATTTGAATTTATTTGTTGAAAACACGATACGTTGCTTCGAAAAAATAAGAAATGAACTGCACGTTCTCACAATTTTCCTGTTAGATCATAAAATTAAATTTTTGACACAATTAATTATCATGTGCCTTTTGTCCATTTGGAATTATTCCCCCCCTTTAAATGGCTAATGTAGTTAATTTAAAAAATAAACATAATTTATTGGAATTGATGAATTTTCGTGAAAAATATTAGCTAATTTAGACCTTTTTCTTATAACATACTAAATAAATAATTATGAAGTAGAGCGATTTTACATAGAATTATAGCAGTTTGAACCCGAGCAAAGCATTTTCTCCTGAGCCATTTGCATTAAACTATGATTATTCGCTCATTGTTTTGCAAGAAGTTAGGTTGGAAAATCTGTTACTTAGACTGGCTGGCAACATTTGCTCTTGGGCATGTAGCAGTGGACCCGAAGGTATAATGCGTTGTTGACATGCTGAATTTTTTGCGAGAATCCTAGACTTGAGACTATTGTTTCCACTAACCCACGCTGCAAGCTCTTCGACATGTATTCCTTTAATTCCTATACCATGCTCTGTTTACAACTCCACGTTTTTTGGACCAGCTGCAATGGAGGATATTTAGGTTAGATGAACCCTATTATAGCCAGTAGACTGATAGTATTCTTAGAAGCCGAAAATAAGGTACCTTGTGCTTTATTCAAGTTCGATGGTGATTTACTGATATTATGTGCCTCGACCCATTTCCTACATTGATCATTATTGTCGTTTTTTTCTGCACTCCACACATCGACAGGTAATGTTTTCAGTGAGTCGCAGAAAGCCTTGAATCTTTTTAACGGTTGATCTATTTTTTTTTCATTTAAGGGGTTATTTTCTTCATTAACGCAATAGCTAACTTTGGCGCATTCATAGAGCCTTTTGAGTAATGACATCTTTATACCATTCGACCAGCCAATGTGCATTTAAACGCAATCACTTGAATCCAATTTCAATGAACTGCAACGCAATAATGTTTGCAAAAAACATCAAAGTAAGGACAATATATTCAGTGCATGTGTTAACCGAGTAATCGTAATTTTTATGACGCTGTTAAACCTGAATTTCAAGCCTGTTTCCTGAGCTCGTTAGTCAAAGGTGATTACCAAAAACTGCCTAGTTTCAAAGGTATCTAAATGTGAAAACTTTTAGTGCACTGCTTTTGAGTCTGCGATGCCCTCATTTTATTCCGACAGTCTGCCATTTCGCTCAGACACCTCCTGATTACTCACAATGGCTAAGACTGATTCCTTTCTGAGAGGTCACAAGACACTTTCTTCGTCTATCGCTGCGTATACGCACGCTTTTCCTCCAGTCGATTTCATAGGTCAGGTCAGAACTGTTTTCTAAATGCACTTTACTGAATCCGTAGACTTCTCAAATATCACAAAGGGCTTTCTATGAAAGCTGCACATTGCGTTCATGTTATGATACATATATGAATACACGGCATGAAATAGGGTTACAGTTTCATCAAGGTGGAATCTCTACTGACCACACTTATCTTGCAATGGTCACTTATTGTATTCCTGTCTATATTATATTTTCTCCTGTGCGGAGATTTTCTTCCAGGAGTTCCTCTTACTCTGTTTCTTGTGCCCTGAAATAAGTTTCACTCCATTTCTACCATTTCCTTCTTCTGTGGTTTTCACTTATCATTGCGTTTCTTGAGCACTAACTTCAGGTTTAAACATATTAGAGAGACCTTACTTTGCACTTTGATGTACTTTGTAGATTTGAGTACATTGTGCAAATTTGCTGCCACCAGAAGAACCTGAAAATATTTGTTACAGCTTTTAAGTATCAAATATATAAATTATAATAATTGATTTTACTGTGGTTGATGTAGATTGACTTTTGCCTAATTGCTACAAGAGCACTTGCTGGAATAGATGAATACATTTTTAACAATATAAATTTTCGTTTAGCTACACCGTAGAGAACTCGCGCAATAGAGAAAAACCATGCCTTTTTTATGATATTTGACCGCTGCTTTACCAGATGACGTTACCATCGATTTGCAAAAAAAAATATTTTAGACACTTGAATATTATTGAATAATTGTAACTACTGTAGAAAATATTAGAATATTTTGCGTTGCGAACGTTATTCATAATTTAGTTGTTCATTTTTTCAGTCGGATAAGCAAGACTTGATTTTTTTGGTCACAGCTCTTTTAATTTTCTATGCAGGGCGGGAAACTAATGCATATTATTACGAAAAAAAATCAGAAGTTTTACCTTGTACCAAAATTTCCTACATTGACGGACCTTACGGTGAGAATAAGAACCGTGGACTTTTACAAACTCTGAAAGTTTCGACTCGAAAACTATCATAATTTATTTTACAGACTTTTTGAAATACTCACCAATGTTCAATGGTCTCCACACATTTTAACCTTTTAATATCATTTTTGAACTTTTTATAAAAGCACGGAAGCAGAAGAGAGCCAGCAAGTGCTGTCCAACGGCAGCGTAACCTGATAAACGTGTGCACAACTACCGTAAATAGGCATTAAAGGTTTTCCATATAGCGTGAGCACTCAATATAGATAGGTATGTGCTTGTAACTTCAATGGAATTGATGATACATGACTTGTTCGTTCTTTCCATTTATTCTTTCAATTAACTACATCAATTTTAATAATTCTAAGTCAAGCACATGTTTATTATAATGCATATTTCACAAGTACAGTTAATAAAAACGACGTTATAAATGCTTAAAACAATGAAGTACATTTTTCAACGTCATACCTAAAAAACTGATTCTCCGATTTCGACCGTAAATATTGCTACTTCATGGTGAAATTCTATTCCCACTTAAAGAATTTATGCATTAAAATTCCCCTTATATCATGTAGATTCGAAGATACACTGTATTAGATGCTTTTTAGGGAAAAAAATTGTAAAACCTTAAAAATGAAATTTTTGAAACACTTTTTGCGTCACCCGAGTTTGAGAGATGTACTACAGTTTTATCAAAAGGCAGATGAGACAAGGGGAAAAAATGGTGAACCTAAACCATTGAAAAGATACTTTAAATAAGAATTATGCTGAATTTAAGTAGTAATAAAATTAATCATTTTCGCAGTAGTAATTAAAACTTGCTCCAATGGCGGCTGAGTTGGACTCTACCAATTCACATTTAAATCCGGGAAGCATGGCAACACTAAATGGGCCCGAGGAGGAATACGAAACCTCAATCCTTGGGGTATTCACCTTACTCTCTGAGTTTAACGCGTCGTCATTATTATAGTCATTTTAACATATAGTTATGCTGGTAAAGATATATACCGACGTCTAACGGTATTCAGGACTCGGGAAGACATTACGGGAGGAGTGAGTGAGAGCGCATGTTGTTTTTAAAATTAATCTCACGCGTCACAATTTTTAATTTGGATTTATAACTCGAGCATTGGTTATCACCCCATAGGAAGTAATTTAAACTGATTAGTCCTCTACGTCATACGTGGATGGCGTGAGATAAAGAGAATTTGACGCTGCTTCTTATCCGTTGGTCGTAAAACAAGCAGTACCTATATACAAATCCTAATTGTAATCTAATATTTAACAAGTATCTCTGCCATAAGAAAACGTATCAGGCTTAACTTTATGAAATTATTTCATCATATAAGATAGGGAAAAATCTGCCATTAAAAAAAAATCTGGATAAAGTTTAACTTCAAGATGGAATTATAGCACCAAACTTGATATTAAAATGATGAAAATGAAATGCAATTAAAATAATCAAAATGGAACATGGTGTACTGATTTTGAAACTTGAATTTAAATGATGGGGTAAAATGATCAACTGTTTCAACGGCGACACAGGAGGCACCTCAAATTCACAGTGCACAGTGCATGAAATGCCATGTCCAAGTCGAAGTTAGTATGTGTATTTTTTATTTACCCTTCACCTGGCTTAGTGGGTTTGTATGCTATAAGATTCAATTCAGTTTGGTTTGATTTTTTTTAATTATTAAATTCACTCTATGAGATAATTTTTCATGCATCAATATTTTATTATTTAGACAATCTTTAATTATTAAATCAAATATCGGATCCAAAAATAAAATGCATTCGTTAAAAAAAAAATAAATTGATAAAAGATTTTTTAAGACACTGGTGTATGACTATGAAACAATCATAATCCAAATATGTGAGGAAAACGGTACTCAATTTTGCAATTTAAAAAGCTAGAAACCAATAAAATAAAATAAAATAAAAAAGTGAAATGAATGATAGTATGCATCTTTGAATTGGCGCTATTTCTGTGTTGACATTAAGAAATATTACCCATGTTTTGTAATTGTATCAAATATTAAACAAATATATTTTAAAAGAGCTAATACGTATTCACATTGACCTAATAATAACTAAGGTAAACATAATTATCATTTACGCGCATAATAAAATCAAGTAACAAGTGAAACATTTATTCAACGGCATCGAGGAAATATGAGCATCAGAAGGAGATGATTCCACTCCAAAGACATCTCTTGTCTTACTATCGCACAGAAAGTTTGAGGAGTTTTACCTTCTTCGCTCCGACAGCTAGTTTTCCACCTGAAGAAAATCCTTCTGCAATAAACGGAGCGTGCACTCAGCGAACGTTTGTACGCGAGAGTGAGAGGAATGCTGAATGATGGGAAGATTTCTAAGGAAGTGGGAGGGTGGGGTAGTGGGAAAGGGCGGCCTAAAGAAGACGTGGCGCCTTGAGCGAAATTAAGACGTGGAAGGGGATTGGGTGCGAGAGCGATAAGTTATTAAAGGGGACTCGATTTACTTTGACGGTCTTGGAAATCGTCTATGGAAGT
>LYUA01002259.1:145317-156540 GCA_002093875.1 Calopteryx splendens | reverse complement strand
AGGGTTGGTATGACCAGAGGGAAGTGAGGAGAGGATTGTTTGTGCCTGGAAGACTGCGGGAAAACTGACGGAGGGAAGAGGAAAGGAAATCGCGGAAGGGTGGGATGCGAAGTTCGCGGGAGAGGAAGGAATTGTTGAGCCACTTGGGGGCGTTTGCAATTTTTCTAACGGTTGCGTTGTGAAAGGATTCAAGGAGGGAGAGGTTTGAGGGGGAGGAGCCGGCCCAGACGGGAGCCCCGTACGTTGCAAGTGGAAGGAGGACAGAAAGATATAACAAACGTTTGAGACGGAGTGAGAGAGGGAAGGGTCGGAAGAGGAGGGGGGAAAGTTGCGATGTTGCCGACCTAAGTTTTCCGCGTGTGATTTTGAGGTGGGGTTTCCAGCAGAGGCCAACAAACGCTTCTACTTATGTCAGCGAAGTTCGAATCTGCCTCTGAAATAAAACATTAGGGTGTACACTGTCGAGCATGTGTTTTCATATACGAATTCACTGAAAGGAGGAAGACTAATAAGAATAAGACATTCAATTTCGGAAGGCATTGATGGGAGCATCGGTAATTGTTCTACTCATAAAATGTTGGTGGGTACGTCATGTCACAAAACAAGGGGTAACATCCCACCGGCCCACGGCTATTACATTTGGGAGCGCCGATAGCCGTTCCAAGCGACGCGACGTCAACAACTTCCTCGCTCGTGCAAGGTTAGCGCAGGGATTAGGGGCACCCAGCTGCTTTTCCCCAGCCATCATCACTTTTCCTGCTTAAGATAATGTTTTTACAACTACATCATCGTCTCTTATCAGTGCATACGGAGTATTAGTACATCAAGTGAGACTTGGATAGGTTAAGAAAACCTTAACTCAGCGTCATTAATTGATAAGATCAGAAAGGAAAAGTAATATAAAAGGATTCTATTTCTCTACCTTTCATCACAATAGTGCACGGAACACCTACGCCGTTGTGTTCATGTGTTCAGCCCTGTTTACATACTCGGTTCGACCTCGCAAAGGCGTAATGGTCCAAGTTCACTTTTATTATTCGGGTGAAAATCTACCGATGAACTGGTATTTTCAATAGCAATATTATAAAAATAGGAAAACAATGTTCTTAGCCTTTAGGCCTGGCCTAAGCCGGGTCCTGCCCCATATCGAATTTAAAAAAATCCCAGTATTTTGTTTTGATTTCGAGAAAAAGGATTATATGTACTGAAGTAAGTTAGAAAAATGCGCATTGAATGCGAATTGTTGGATTTATTAAACGAAAAAAAATATTTCTGTTCACTTGTTAAGTTCAAATTTGAGAAATATTAATTAAGCGAGAGAAACAGAAAGGGTAAAATTAGCTACTTGCTGTTGCGTAGCCAGGGCGACCCGGGCGGCGCTTTTGGTGGGGCCTCTCTCTCCGGGGAGATGGACTTTAATTCACCCCCCTTCCCTCCACATTTTCAGTCTTACTCACATGTGGATAGTTTAATGAAATTCACTAGGCACTAGGAGACCCACCCCGGCGGTACAACCTCGAGCTAAGCCACTGCTTATTTGCCATAAGTACCAAAACCTACACGACCTTTGACCTTTTATTCACAATGTTAATGAAAATTCAATATTCATAGCATCAGTGCTCTTTTTCACTTTACCAATATTCTAGGAAAATATCACCGAATGGATAATTTGGTAGGAGCCAGTAAAAGTGTTTCCTCCCCCACGTCACAAAATAAAAAAAATTGGGAAGTCGAGAGAGGAAAACAATGGATTAATAAAAAGTGCTAAGGGAAAGAAATCGACCCGATGGCTAGTTTTACAGATGATGAAAAGCTACCCTCGTACCTAAATCTACAATATGTGAAATTCACACACACCAAGTATTTTTTTCCCGAAGAGGTCTGGTTCGAGTGCTGGTCTGTCATTAGAACCTGACCAGTCATCAATAGCCGAACCCTCAACTCACTATGCTACCACTATCATAACAAAAGTAGTATAACAAGAAGCAAATTTGTTTCTATCAAACTTACCGCTAATTTATTTCGGTTGATACTTGAACAATAGAAACCTGTACGCCAGTAATGAGGCTTATTTGGAGGGAAACTGAATTATTAACAACAACGAACGGCAAAACGAAGATAAGAATTCAGAAGATGGGTTGCTACATGAGAGAAGGGAAGTAGCGATGCAAATTTGATCAGTTTTCGTTAAACCACTTATGAGAACATTAAAACTGCACAAAGACATCACATGAAGGAGAAAAGTGCTTTATCTTTCACTATCATTTGGAAATAAAGCTTCAATAAAATGCATGTTGATGTCGATAACCTATTGGATACGTAGGTATCGAAAATGTCCGCCTTCGAAATTGAAGATCTACTGATGGAGCCGTGCATCACTAATTTCTCATTTTTCCAATGAAAAATGACAGAATATAGTTTTACGACAAGTAAAACCTTTCCAGACAAAATGTTAAAACTTTCGTTGAGCTCAAAATTCAGAAAATACAAATAAAGTGTAGTTCTAGCACCTTTCATCGAATAACTATTTTCAGTAGGAGGTAGAAGCATTGAGGTAAAATGAAATGCTGTATAATCTATTTCTGAATATGATAAATTACGAGGAGTTCTCGTTATCCTAAAATTAAAAAAAATCTAAGTAAATTTTAAAAAGGATTTAATTCCCCGAAACGGTCGACACACTATTAATTTACTTAAGCACTTCATCCAACAATGAGAACTAGAAGATATTGTTTTATCAGAGATGGATAGGAAAATCGCGACTTTCCATGATTACCGTAACATTTATTTAATCTGAGAATAATGACTTAAAGACCCGTCGCTGCTTCTACAGGCACTTCAGTATCCTCATACCTACTTACACCGCTGAACGCAATGACGGTCTATACACTATAGTCAATTCGTTGCTTGTCAACCACCATTTGTTAAGCTTCAAGTTCGACCTACATTAATCGTTCCTTTCTGTAATAAAAAAATGTCAAATGGGTATAAATACACCTAAGGATGAAATGGCATCGATTTAAGTGTTCAAAAGGACTAAAAGTTATAAATAGATACTAAATTAGTGGGATTACAGAACCTCTTGCGTTTAACATTTAACGGGTTCCTCTAGAATAACATTTGAGAACTGATTTCAGTTTGCGCACTTGTCCTACTATGGCGATTACAATTCAACGTAGCATTCAGGCGGACGGAGGTACGTTCGAATTGCTCATGACCATTCTCCCAATACACTAGTGAAGTTTCTAAATTGCCTGCGTTAAATGACACTATCAGAGTCACGGTCCAGGAAATACGACATCGGCCAGAGAAAGTGCAACATGACAAAATCACTGTATCTGAAAATAGTGGAATTATACAGAAATAAAAGTGTGCTAACAATAAAAATACTTGACAAACCTTGAGGTTTCCAGGCAAGTTGAGAGACATCGCTATTTGCTGAAGATCCTTGTAACGCATTAAACTTAGGGATTTGTCTTGATTACTGTCCGGCGTCTCTTGGTCGCAGGAAGACTCAACAGCCTCATAGCTCACTTGATTATTCTCATTCATGGTTTAATTCACTCTAATCACGCGTAAGTCACAAATAATTGGTGCAATGTACTCATCAAATGCCCCAAAACTCGTTCGGTGACTTACATTGCACATTAACTATCACGGAACAGGGTCCTCACGACACTTGACTGCGTAGAGCGATGAGACTTGGTGAGACTGCTCTGCAGCATCCAAATATCCCAGGAGCCTCTTTCAACTACCGCCTTACGATGAACGTGATTGGTTCTCTTGAGCTGGGAATGCAGACGTCAGACAGCGGCCGTTTTATCCTTGTGAAAACGGCGGTATAAAATTAAATAATCATTGTTGTTATGTTGAATTGACTTCATTATTTCGGTAATCCATTCACTTCTACGGCAATTTATTTTTTTAAATATTGTCTTTCTGGTTCTTATTGATGATGTTATAATAACATGAAAAGTTCAATTAACTTGTTTAAATAATGACAAATGAGTGTGAAGTTACGTAGACGCATTAGAAAAGGAAATATTTGTGATAGATCATTTTTTATTAATATAAAACTTTTCTCATCATGGATTATGCTCATATCTCGAATGCTATTCATTTTGGAAATAGTTGACATGCCAATTACAAATATTTTCCTTCAAAAATCTCTTAATACAAATTAGAATAAATATTTACGTGGGGGTAGATGTATTGGGTACATCAGGAGAACATTGTACCCTTGGTAATTGACTTTTCACCTTGGGTGCAGACGGAAATAATTTATTTTTCTGCGATTACTGCGGTTTAAATCAAAATGATACGGAACCGATAACTTCTTTCAATTCGAAGTATTCGTTGTAGATAGCCTACGCCGATTTCTTCATTTTGGTAATTCATTTTCCCAGTGCATCCAATCTTATTAGTATTAAAACGTGCTAATTTTTAACTATAAATATGAATTGCAATTTAAAGGATTTCTCTTGAGACTCCAATTCCAGTGAGAGCTGCACTTACTAGCCAATTTGAATTCCTCGAGAACAAATCAAGCCTTGATCATGGATGTGATGTGACATTAAAGGTAATAATATGATGATGATGATATAGAAATTAGTTTGACTGTAAAATAACTTCATTGTCATCAACTCCTTAGTGCGGAACCCACTAACTGAAGTTTTCCTTTGATTTCGTTAAGGCAATACAAATCCAAAGTGCCTGAACTATATCATTGAATATTTATACAATGTCTTAAAAATATCATCCGTACTTTTAAACCATTAATATTTTTCTCTGATATAAAATACTTCAGATGAAAACTCTCAAATATGATTTCGTAAATACGCAGAAATTGTTTCCTTTCTTTTAAAACTCTAAAAATTTGTTATGCATAATTCCTTCACATTCATGGATGTGTCTAGTTAAAAAAATAATATATGTGTACCAAACTCGTTGATTTAATAGGAAATGTATAATTCATGTTGTTATAATTAAATTAATTACACTATAAGGTATTATAAGTTTTTACTGGTATTAACCTAAAAGTGTTGCACATACCTGATGGGTACTACCCAAGGTTCTTAAAGTATAAGAACCTAGAGTACCTTGAGTGGGTAAGAACCTTGGGTACCACCTACCTGAAGTTGCAATGTTATATGGTAATATTTTTTTTCTTAAGATTCCTTGTTAATTGCTCTCAAAACCTTTTGATTGTAAGTATTAGTTATACTTAATGGTAGTTAAAATATGAAGTTAAAGAATAGAATGTTCCAGATATTTTTACAAAATATTTATTTTTAAATTTATTTGAACTTGAAATCACACTTTTCCTTAAACAAAAATATGATTTGAATGGTCAATGATTCATTGACCATTCAAAGCATATTTTTGCATAATGGAAACTGATCCCTGCTATGTGATGTGCACAGATGAAGGTGTTTCCCTCTGGAATAGAATTCAAATATGCCATAGTAAAATTCAAGATACTGTTAATGGTATTTTTTTAAGTTTAAGATTGCAGATATTAGCTCTTGAAAAAACAAATTTCTATGATTAGACAACTTCATCGCTTTTTTTCAGCATAAATATAAAACAAACTCAGCAATATTTTATGGGTCACATTGGTGAAATTGTTAAGCTTCAAGGAAAAATTAATGAATACTGTGGCCTTCCTAATTTTCACATTTTACATTTTCAACATATAAAAAAGTGAATTAGTAACATTGAGTCACTGAGACTCAATTCAAGGCATGATATATTACATGGATTAAAACTTATACCACTTTTCTCATGCTGATCTGATTTTTTGGAAGACTAAACATCAAAGATAGTGGAGCTGTTGAGGTCATTAAAGATTTATTCTGTGCATGATAAACCTTTAATGATTCAAATATATATATTTCATAATCAAATCATTAGTTAGTTATTATAAAGCTAATACTGTACATTGTAACGCTTCACCTGGGGTCAATCTGATTCTCTGTTACTACTTCAGGTTTAACAAATTTGTTCCTTTGTTCTTTACTGTTTTACACCCACCTAATTCAAAGTAGATAATGGTGAAGTGGAGAATTTATATTGGAGCCATGAGGCATTGTTAGGTATCTTTTCAATTTTATTTTGAAGAATCAATGAGGGAATGACATATGACATATTACCCAGATGGTAATGCAAACCGTATTACTGCTGGATCTCAAATTACCTTTTTCTGTAAGCAAGCTGGAATGCACATTTACTTGCAAAATGTTGAATCCAGTTGAATTCCAGTTTGGTTTTACCTGACTCTTTGTTTGTTTCCAGGATTCCTTATTCTGTTAAATCCTAGTATGCACAATTAGGCTGGTAGCTGGAATTTCATTATTTGTCATTCATCCAGGGCATACAACCTCAAACATCCATGTTAAAATCCAGCTGGATTCAAGCCTCATCCAGCTGGATGCAACCAGCCAAAATCCAGGCTGAAATATAGGTTGCATGCTGAGTATTATCATTCCCAAAATTACATCCCTGTAAAAGGACAAGGGAAGGCAATGAGAGAGCTTTTTTGTCTTCCATTGTTGATATTCTGTGACCAGCACTGATAAGTGCACTTCTGATGGGTGACTTCTATTTGGTCCATCTTCAGCTGCTGGCACTGGCCCAAAATCTTATTTATTGGATATTTTTTAGCATATTTACCCCTCAAGCGTGGCTTTAATTTTAGGTATTTAACTCCTCCAGCAAATGTGATACAGTGTTTGAATCCTCCTAATTCCATGCCTCAAGTGTGTGCAATGCACTGTTTGCATCCAGCTTTTCATTGAAAATTCCATTTGCTGTCACTCTAATTTATGTGTTTACGGAGATGGTACATGAAAGCAGACTATTTCCACCTTCATCTGTGGGTTTCTGTTGAACATTATAATTATTATGGAATTAACAGTGATTATGATATTAAAAATTATTAACCCTTTTGCTGTCAACCTCTTGGAGGTCGACTGTGTGGAAAACTGCCAATCCCATGCCAGGAAGTTATAAAAAAATATAGTTTTCAGATTAATTTAAGTACTTAACTACGGAAGTTCGTATTAACTTAATTACATAAGTTCTTTTTTATGTCAATGATGATGATATTTTTGAGGTTAATTGTCTATTGTGTATTGTCTATTGTTTATTATCCCTTGTTTATAGTTTATAGACTATTTTAACATTTAGAAGCATTACTTCAAGTAAACATAGTGGGCCAAGACCTGTGGCAGTTTTTGCACAACCAGTGAGGGCCAATATATTGGCCTAGTGGAAGTAAAAGGGATTAGTAAATGTACACTAGAAGTCTTTTACATAAAAAAATGCAAGGTGAGAAATTTAAATATCTTGAACGAAAAGCAAACAATAGGAATGATTTCACCTGATGCAAATGGTGCATCGCACACACTGGAAGGGTTAATTGAGTAATGGCATAATAATGAGTATGATACCTTCCTTAAACCCTATGAGGAAATATCTAGTTTTAAAAGAATTATTTTTAAGTTTAATTAGTTTATTAAGTTTTATGCTTACCTATACACACTTAACATTCTCTTATTGAATAAAAAGTTATTTTCTTGCTGAACACATTTTCAAAAGAGTGGTTTCCATTATTTTTCACTATTGTTGAGTTATAGACAGGGTCGCCTTTATCATCAGACAGATTTCTCTGCTGCATCAGAGTTGAGAATTGGTATCCACTCTTGGTCCTACCTAACATAAAAAAACTGATTTAAGCCATTAGACTTTCCCTGTTGTATTTTGGTAAGAAGGAATTTCCCTTTAATATATCATATGGGAGAGTACTCTATCTCCTACATTGAAGGGTCAATGGACTTGGGGTTGTGGAATCATAATGCCAATTATTTAGTGAGATTAATTTGAACCTATACATAATGTACCTATTTGTATGTACTAATTGGCATTGGTTTGTTGAAACTTATAATTCATGTATTTTTGCTTTCAAGAAGGTCATTACCTCTTTGGTATGTTATGGCATTCTTATTGTCAGTGCAGCTGGTACAGAATTTGCAACATACTCTGTGGTTGATGACTACCTAGAGTCTAATTCCCATATCTTCCAGATATTTGGTAAGTTACCTGCTTTATGAAGATAACACACCTATGTTTTAAGTTCATTGATGAGAGAAGTGGTAACAATTGGCTGATTGCTACTTCAAATGAAGAGTGGTGGTTTGGTTCGCCCTTAAAGGATGAAATGTAACATGTTGCCACAGTTATGTAAAACTCCCCCATCTTTTAGTAAAACCATCATTAAAAATTTAAGCTTGATCAATAATTGTTTAAATTTTGTTCTGGGTATTTCAAATTTGGCAACTTTATTTATCTGCAAAGAATCAATATATACTTTTTCATCCTAATAGTCAAGACAACTAAAAATGGTGAATTAATTTGGAAGTGGGTTCAAGGGTTGACAATTTTCTCTAAATGGGGCTCCCACTTCACTAAAAAATTTTCCTGGACACTTGTGTTTGTGTCAAATGCTTGGATGTTGAACCCGCTCTGGTAACGCCCATTCATACTAAATTATCATCACTTAAAAACCAGACTCATCTGCACCTGAACCCAGATATACTTACATTCTAGCTTTTATTATTCTCATATATTAGTACTCAAAACAGAAGTCCTTGAAAAAACACTATTCTTTTTAAGTTTAAATTCTTGATTATATTGTAAATTGGAAAGTTTGTGACTTGAAGTGACTTTTATTGTGAGTTAATGCACTTGGAATTATCAAAATTTCACAAACTGAAGTCATGGGATGTAAAATTCCTCAAACTGCAATTGGGTACTGTGGCCAACCACATCAGCCTACCCCAAAGGTTGGTTTTTATAGTGAGAGTGTATTTAATCTCATACAAAGTCTATGTCATGCGACATTTGCACATAAGGATAGAAGGGTCAGTTCCACTACCTATTTTAGGGAGTGGTCATTTTTTTTAACAGAATTAGGTGGCTCCAACTTTTTAACCATCTATGCCCATGCTATATTTTTTATGTAACATTTGTACATCCCTATTTATTTATTTCATTTCATTCCTGTAAAGAGTTCCAAGCCAGTTCTTTTAACATTGAGCTTACACTCTTTGTTTTCTTGTGTCTCCCTAACACATATCGTGCAGCTTTTCATTTCTCCAAGGTCTTTATCTTTCCTAAGTCATACAGATCCCATACATTAGTGGCATATTCAAGGTCTGTCTGTCTTATGTTATACTCCCCCTTCTGTGACCTTGTCGAAATTTGGAATGCATGTACATCAGCGTGGGCCCAAATTTCATGCTTTTAATTTCTGTAAACATTATCATTTATTTAAAGTTTGAATTTTTTTAAATTTTGATGAAAACTTAATTCTTAACAAGCTTTGAGGAAATTAGACAGTCTACAAATGTTAATTTGGTGCCATGGGGGCATCAAAACTAACATGTAAAGGGGGTAAAAATGTTTTTTCTTTGCAAAATTTGAAGACAAAATATATAGTCATATTCATGTGTGTATAAAATAATTAAATATGTAGAAGTATATAAAAGTAATAATGGAGTATTGTATTATCATCAGTCTTAAGTCACTGTGCAAAATTTCATTATTGTATGACATCTGGGAATGACTTAAATTAAGGTTGCAAGATTTGAAGACACGAACTATTGTGAGTTAAAGAAAAGCATTCATATTTATATATAAATTTATAAATATATGGAAGTATATGAAAGTAACAATGGAATATTGTATTGTCATTCAACCTTCGCCACTGTACAAAATTTCATCATTGCATGATGCCAGAAAATGAGTTAATTAAGGTTGTATGATTTGAAGACATGAACCATTGTGAACTAAAGAAAAGCATTTAAAGAAGTCACTCGATTGATTTCATGAATTTTTTAAGGTTCAGGGAAGAACCTATTTACTCTGTGTTTCTGAATGAAGGCTTTCAATGAATGATCAATTTTATCGCAGGGTAATGTCAGTTAGAATTGCAAAGTTTTTTATTTATTTTACTCTGCTCTATGTTTTAGAAAAAGCAACAAAAACAACAACACATTCATTAGTCTAGGTCATACCAAGTTACCAATAGTCCACTGCCGGTCAAGTGGCAGTAACTTGGTTATTTTTCTTGACTCAGCGGCACCCATAATATGCACCTCTATAGAGTTCGCTAAACTACGTATTTTGCCATATAGTTAATAATCTAAACTAGCTAAAGCTAAATGTCTCTCAATGACTGAAGCATAGTTATTCAATATATAAATAAGAGTTTTCCTGTATCAACTGAAAGTAGTGGAAAATCGCCAAAATTACTTTTAAAATGCTGAAATATCTAAAATTTAACATAGCTGAGACATGGGTTAAAATCTTCCAAGAAAGTAAAACATTTTCACACTTTCAATTGACACAAAAAAAATATCACTTAAGACCATACATTTTCTGAAATCAGATGGAAGTAAGTGAGGTAGATAGGAAATTCACTAAATCAATTAAATTTGCAGACGTTCAAGCTTTAGTTACCCAGTTGGTAAGGATTCAAGGCCATTGGTGAGTGAGTTATATAACTAGTCTGATAGGTAGGTATGAGATATGAATCAATGTTAAGAAAATGAAGGTAATGAGGTTCTCAAAAAATAGGAAGCCTAAATCAAACACTAAAAGCGGAGGTCATAAATGAGAGCATGTAAAATAGTTCACCTATCTTGAAAGTTTTTTGGAGGGAGTTTAAGTCAAGGACATTGAGTGAAGAGGAAAGAAAATGCTAGTAAAAAAAACTGATATGGAGCATAGTTTTGTGTGGTCCAGAAAATTGGTTATTGAGGCTAGAGGATAAACGTAGGTTGGAGGCTCTTGAGATGTTGGTGTGGAGGAGGATGGATAAGAGAAATTAACAAAGGAAAAAGAAATTATAGACTTGGTATGAGAAGAGAGATGGTAAATGGAAGAAATTCATTAGAGGTAGGAAAAGTGGGGATGTAAGGAGTATTAAGTGGCAATGGGTTTTTGAAGACTGTGATAGAGAGGAGATAGTTAGTTGGGTAAGCGAGATAGAGCTAGGAAACAATTAGGCATGTTGGATGGAACAACCAAACAAGGCCACTTTATACTTTTAGATTCAAATTGAATATCTTAACTTTCAACATTAATAATATAATATATTTTTATTGTTCAAATGGTCAAAAGACATAGAAACTCGTCAGTCAGGTACAATTTACAAATGAA
>LYUA01002258.1:183884-195386 GCA_002093875.1 Calopteryx splendens | reverse complement strand
TTCAGCCCTTCTACTAGGAAATGAAGATACGTCCAAAGTTAGTGCTACTAAAAACAGCATTTGCAAAAATGGAGCTGCGGTGGAGTTTCGATTTAAATTTTTGCATTTTAAATTGTGAGATTAGAAGTTGAGACAATTTCCTGAGCGTTTCTGGTGTTAAATGTTTTTTATTATAATATTAATGGAATGGTAGTAATTGATGATATTATCAAATAAATTATACATAGGTTCGCTTTTCCTTCGAAACAATTTGGAAGTTACTCAAGAAACAAGTTCCTTGAGGGCTGAAATTAACGGGAAAAATTGTTAAGCTTCAACCGCTTCAACACTGTCTTGTTGGTACCTCTTGGTGTACACGTCGAATCTCATGTGATCGCAGCCGAATGCAGCTCAATGAGGAAAGCCAGAGCCGAGGGAGCAGTTAAGAGATAAATTTTAATTGACTTTAGTTACTGTAAGTGTGATTGCCCATTGTTCTTGTTGAGGGCCAAGTATCATATCTTGTTAAGTCACTTTATCTGTTTCTTGTCATCGTGAAAAATAGTTCCACTGTTGAGAAATTAAAGAGAGATATATTCATTGCAGATTCCACCTTGGAGTTGCCAGCAAGAGAAGTACATAATGGCAATTCCTCAGCCTCTACAGAGTATATTCGGGTATGAGGTTTACATGATGTGAATACTGTTTTAAACGTGATGTACATTCTTTTGTCACAAAACTCACTATTGCATTTGAACTTGTCATCACATGATTTCTGAATCACTTGACGCACGTGATGACAAAGGGAATCATTTTTTTATTAACGCACATCAACATCCTTTTAAGGCAAAATAATATGAAATATAAATGTGTTCTTTTTAAAAATTAATCTAAAGTGATTGAATCGATCGAGTTTCATAGTACCATGTATTCCCTAACCAGCTAACCAGTATTTATAAAAACCACGAACATTGTATATAATTATTGTGTAAAAATTGTTTTAATAGCATATTTTTGCCCAATAGCCTATACTTGATGTGCACATTAGTTGGGCGTCTTAAATATTGCCTATTCTGGCACAGGTTTATGAGTGGAAGGCTGTAAAATATTTGCTGCAGTCTTTTAGCTCTTTGTGTCAAGTTAAACTCAACTCGAGTAGAAGTTCAAATGAGTTCATTAACTCATTCACTATTTAAAAAAAGGAACCACAATCCACATGTCATGTTACTGGAATTGTTATTTTTGTATCTTACAGAGATTCAGGACTGTAATGTTACTCTATTTAAAATAATTGAGATAATTCCTGAATTTTCCCTTCGACAGTTACATTGATGGTCACAAAGATGATTTCATTAGCAATTTATGTGAAGCGGTGGCTATCCCGTCCGTATCTGCATGGCCGGAAAATCGTAAGGATATTGTGAGAATGGCTGAATGGACTGCCGAGAAATTGGCCATTTTGGGAGCTCAAGTAGAGATGTGTGATATCAATGACCCGGTTAGCATCAACGAAATTTTTTATGTATAGAGATTTACCATGTAGAAGGATCTTCTAAGATTTACTTTTGTTTAGAATAATCCTCCTAAAGATGAGAATAACAGACTGCCCCCTGTTTTACTTGGTGTTCTGGGAGAGGATCCATCCAAGAAAACAGTGTGTATTTACGGGCATCTAGATGTCCAGCCGGCTCGTAAAGTAAGTAAATTTTTTTAACCATTTTAAGTTGATTTAATTGTAAACCTTATGGACATGTGATTATCGGCACCAAAATTGGGACATTCAACATGTACTTTCTTCATTTGCTTATTAGTTGACTTTGAAACAAGTGAAATCTATTTTGCTCTTTGAGAGGAACATAATTGGTAGTATAATGCATGAAGATACATATTAATGCATGTATATTCATGGTATAATATTCGTGGAAGTTAACTAAATAAACTTTATGAATAAAAATTATGTATTTTTTAGTCCAATGTTAAGGTTGCACCGAACAAGGAACACGTTGATCTAATGTGTTCATCAATAAAATCATTAAACACACTTGGCTAAATAATCTTAAAGTTTAAAACAACTTTGTTACAATTTTGTTGTCACTATATCACATGTGTGAAGTGTATGTTGTCTATGATACCTCTCCAAAATATCTATTTTATGCATACTTTTTTAAAATTTAATAAATTCATATTTGTGTAATTTGTATCCGATATTTGAATGTAGCTTTGTAAAATGACCTAATATTCATAAATAATAAAAGAAATTTGAATGGTTTGGAAAGATTTATATTTATAGAATAAATTATTATGAGACTGAAATGAGAGTAAAGGAGAAGCTTATGGTTTCTGAATCGAATATTTTCTATGGTACTCCCATGTATGTACCATAGTGGTGTAATATTGCAGTAGATATTGTATGAAAAATATTCATATTTCAACTTGTTCATTTTTACACTTCCATTTTAAAATTTTATGCATATTAATTTTAATTTGAGCTTTGAGTCTCCAGCCATTATGACAACAGTAAAACTTAATACTTGCTGAAGGTTGATTTCTAAGTATGTAAAACCATGTATTACCATCATTTTTATTTGTAATTATAGGTATTAATATGGTACCATCATCATGAGCCATATAAAATAAGTATAGGTGCAATAATGACAGTGTACACCCACTTCAGGCAGTGTATCATGTCATGATTTCTCCTGGTTTTCCAAGCGTCCAATATTTCACATTCTTTTTTACCTTAATCTCATCAATCGGGTTCAAGAACATTTTACCCATATTTTTGTATGCCATATGCTAATATATATACATCCTACAATTTTACTGAATTGAAAACTTTTAATTTTTAACCCTTTCGCTACGGTTGTCGGAGATGGAAAATTTCTACAGTTTTCTGAATACGACAACTACCTCTCAACACCTCTGTAAGAAGCACTTTTTAAACTCTTCTAAATAAGTCCCTAGGTATACAACTTCTCCTGACGAGACATAACTCAGCAGGACACCCACCCTTCCCGTTGAGTGTGGGTGGAGGTACATTTGACCCTATGACTAATAATCTGCCCCTCTCAAGGGTTGAATTTGCAGTCACCATTTCAGTCAGAATTTGCGGTTTGGTTTTGCTCAGGAAGTATGTTAAATATTTACCTCTAGAACCTCTAGAAACTTGTAATTGAATTTCTTACTTAAACTTAAGTTATTATCAACCTCCATAGTGGTATCCAAATGAGTATTAAACACAACTGTTTGCTTAATTTCAATAATTCAATCAGAGAATCTCTTGATAAATGTTTTAGGATGATGGGTGGGATACGGATCCATTTGTTTTGACTGAAAAGGATGGACGATTGTATGGAAGAGGCTCCACTGATGATAAAGGTCCTGTACTTGGATGGATTCATGCCATTGAAGCTTACAAAAATACAGAACAGGAAATACCAGTTAATTTGAAGGCAAGTATTTTAGTTTTCCATTGCTCAATGTTTTTACCCTATTTATTTTATTTCAAATTCTTCTTAGAATTGAGAGTTAATTAAATCTTGAAATTTTCAGTTTGTCTTTGAAGGAATGGAAGAATCAGGAAGTGAAGGGTTGGATGATCTCCTCCATTCTAAGAAAGATACTTTCTTCAAAAATGTTGACCATGTTTGTATATCTGATAATTACTGGCTTGGAAAGAATAAACCTTGTCTCACATATGGATTGCGAGGAGTTTGCTACTTTTTCATTGACATAGAATGTGCATGCATGGATCTACACAGTGGTGTTTTTGGAGGAACTGTGTGAGTAATATAATTTTATAGTGGTCATATACCAGGGTTATGCAGTATTTTGGGCTCAATTGAGCTTTTGTTCAAAAAAACTGGTTAAAAGTTATTGCACATATGTATCTTTTTGCTGGTTCTCTTTCCATCCCCCATAAGTATTCAAACAAAAAAGTGAAATATGTAGGTATAATACGGTAGGTAAAATGTTTTTGTCTCATGTAATGCGAATAATGCCTTTGCTCTCTGCTTAAAATAAAATTACATTTGATCTGTTCATCAGTTTTTCCCTATGTATCCTACCATATTGTATGGTTTGGGAGTACATAACTATTTTTCAAAGGTGTTGGATGTAATTCAAAATCTTACCCAATTAGCCAATAGTGTACATTTATTTCAGCTAAAATGCATCAAGTTTTATCCTCAATTGCTTACTTACTTAACATAACTTATATAAGTGGAAATAAAAACAAACTTAACTTCAAAGTTAAAACAAAATTGACGTTACTTTAAAAGTTATTTCACTCTTTTTTAGGTTGTAGTGTTGCTTAGGTGTAATACCATTAATTTATATAGCTCATGGTTGTGGAACAAACTAAAGCAATTGTATTGAACTATTCAATTTTTTCCTGGTATTATAAATTCTCAAAATTGTTCATATGTTTTGAAATTGTGAATCTTTAAAATTCCACTTCTGTAATCTGTGAGTGATAAGTAATAATTTAAAATTTGATATATGTATACAAATTTACAAAAATATGTTCTTGTGTAATTTTTAAAGTTGTTCTGTAGCTTGAATCATTTATGTAAACCTGAAAATAAAAAAAAAATACTTTTATGGTAAGATATTCAGTTAGCTTTATGCTAGGTGTAGATATGTATCTTATGTCCATTGCTCTTGTTATCCATTATTGCAATTTGTTCTTAAGTCTCTTTGAAATGATTAAATAATGGATATTACTCTAAATTTATTGCCTTTTTCATTATTTTTGACCATTCATTTCTATAGGAGTGAAGGATTAGGTGATCTCATTTATCTAATGAACACCCTTGTTGACAAAGATGGAAAAATTTTGGTGACTGGACTTCTTGATGATGTTGCACCTGTTACCCCTGATGAGACCAAAATGTATGCCGACATTGATTTTGATGTTGATATTTATAGAAAGGATGTTGGTGCTCAAAAACTCTTGCATAATGAGGATAAGGTAAACATTTTTAAATTATGTTGTCTGAACCCAATATGAATGTAGAAGCTATGGGTTTTATGAAACAGGATAGTTAACAACACTGCCAAAATGATCAGTACAATCATATAATCTTACTGCAGATCTAATGGTCACCTCATGTGCCATAACTAATGAATTCAGAAATCTGTTTAATGGTAAGATTTGGTGTGTATCCTCATCATTATTTAGTTTTCAAACATTTCTCTGATTCCATCTGGGAGTATGGTAGCATGTAATATACAGCTACTGCTCAGGGAGTGATGAGTTCAAATTTGGCCCCTAAAACATTTGGAAAAACTCAGGGAAAGGACTGGCTCCCGAAACAGGATGTATGAATTGCACATGCCATATAGCTTAGAATCAGTACATGGGACTCGTGAAATCGAACAGAAACTAAGTAAAAGGCTTTGTGTGTATCACAGTCAGTAACTCAATTGACAAACAGGATCATTAATTTTTTGCATTTTTTCCCTGTATTAATGGCATATCTTTATTCATTTGGGTGCTTTTTATGCACAGTTTTAATTTATCTTTTTCCCTTTTTACTTTCTGAATTTCAGATGCAGTTACTGATGCATCGTTGGAGATTTCCATCACTCTCTCTGCATGGCATTGAAGGTGCATTTTCTGAAGCAGGTTGCAAAACTATAATCCCTCGCCATGTGATTGGGAAATTTTCAGTTCGCATTGTCCCTGACATGACACCAGAAAAAGTTGAAGCTTGCATATTGAAGTACTTGGAAGAACAATGGAAAATTCGAGGGAGTCATAACAAAATGAAGGTCAGTAATAAAAAAATACTATCAGTTCTCTTATTTCATCTTCACAATTTTTTTTATAAATGCTAAAATTTTTTTTCAATGAATGCTTATGCTGGAGGAATGAATTAACTCGAAATCCATTGGTGTCCATAAGTGACATGTGCTTGAATTTGTTAAGGTGGGGGATCTATGAAAATTGATTTATTTGTTATATTGCAGGCCTCCATGAGTCACGGTGGTCGTTGGTGGAAATCAGATCCAACTGGACCAAATTTTGAGGCAGGACGTGCTGCCACACGTCATGTGTATGGAGTTGAACCGGATATGACTCGGGAAGGTGGTTCAATTCCTGTGACCCTGACATTTGAAGAAGTAACTGGAGGACGAGGTGTCCTCTTGCTGCCTATGGGCTCTGCAGATGATGGAGCTCATGCTCAAAATGAGAAAATAAATGTTAAAAATTATATTGAAGGGGTAAGCACATTTTAACCATTATTTCAGGTTTAAGTTCCTGAAACTGTTTTTAATCTTTAATTTTATGGAGGAAGGTATATTATAGGTTTAATGTTAGTTCATCAATTCAATTATGTGGAAGATTACCAGTTTTGATGATATATGTATCTTTCTATTTTTTGAAGTTGTTGACATTCCCTGATGTATCCCATGTATGTATATATCTTGTTTTTTTTGACAAATTCCTGCATAATGGGCTTTTCTTATACATTTAATTATACTTAGGTATATACTTAGTACCACTTTGTAATAATAGCAATCTGTGATAATTTACATTATTAATCAACCATGCTCTTATCAGTGTTGGCAGAGATATTTGGAGGTATGGTACAGATTCAAAATTCATTAAGAAAATAAACATTAGATTAACAAGCTCAGTATGAAAAAGGTCTTATTGATACCGTGGATACTGGCTACAATGAATACAATGGCTTTTGACCAAACTAATCTTAAAATATGACTTACAAAATCAAAAAAACATTGTACTATAATTAAATGGCGTGAAACTTATTTATGGGAGAGAAAAATGAGATATTCCAACTTTGTGGCAATTCTTTTTGTTTTACTGTTATTTTTTAATTCTTCATGCATGATATTTAAAACCTTTATTATTTGTATTAGGTACATTGTTATAAATGAATTGGTACAATTAGCAGAAATGAACGCCTTCTCATCAAAAAGATGATTTTGATATGTTGATCTAATGGGAAATGCAATTCATTCTCTCTAGTTGTTCTGCATGAACTTATTTCATCTGTTCTGAACTAATTTGATTGCAGGAAATTTACAAGGATTGGAATACATTGTTTTTAGAATTTTTATAAAATAGCTAGAATTAATCTTAAGCTGTATCTAAGTGGGTTATGCTGTTGCAATAGATAAGAAATTAGATTTATTATACATGCATAAAAGAACATTTTGATTACAAGTGGGCATAGCTAAGCATAGTATCATGGTGTATTGCCAAACCTGCTCTCTATGTGAGTGAAACACCAGAGAGAGTATGAATTGAGAAGAGAGAGCAAAGCCTGGCAACAATGTTAAGATCATCCTGGAGATAAGGACTGGGGAGAGAGCAGGAGGTGGAAAGAGTGGGGCAACCTCCCCCTGTGGAAGAGGTGTACGGGATGAACATTATTACCTTGCAGGTTTTTTCCTATTAGAGCCTTCTATAGCCATGTGCTTTGTAGTGTGTATTTAATCTACCTCAGGATAATGCAATCAAATGATAAACATGAATAATTTTTATTTATGAAGTTGCTACAAAAATCTCGTAAAAGCCAATGAGAAAATAAAACATCGTAGGATCGCAACTTAACTGTTAAATTTTTAAAAATATTGATAATTACTCATAAAGATTGTTTAGTCTAAGGTTACCTGAGCAATTATGTAGGTTGGTTTATATGAACATAGAGCATGTCAAATATGAAAGAAAAGAGAAATACTATAGTCACAATTATTTTATTTTACTTGAATCATAATATTTTGGTTTTCTTTTCCAGACAAAGCTACTGGGAGCTTACCTATATGAAATTGCTCAAAAGTAATTGTAATGCAGTATGTATTACATGTCTACAGTTGAAGAAAGTATCAAGAATCATCCCAATATATTCTGGGAATATCACACACAATATTCTTTAACTTTATGTGATTGGTTCATTGTTTAGGAAATATCTGGATTAGTAATTAAATTCATAAACTGGTAATATATTAGTAAGAATATATATCATTGTTTGCCTATAAATATATTGTGATAAGTCATAGTAAAACTCCAGTATTTTTTACATTTTATGCTTCTTAAGCCGACTGAAGTTAATATATACAACATACTTGGAATTTAAATTGTAGATGCATATAGCATCAAGTTTAAAGGTGTATTAATGTGAACCAGTATTGCCTGTGAAAATATGAAACGTCTAAGTAGGATGTGGGAATTTTTTTTGTTTCTTATAAATTGTGATAAATAATAAAACAGTTTTTTATATAAATCTGATAATTAATTATAAGTCAATTAAATAATACCCTCCAGTTCTGTGCCTTGAACAGTTTTTCACCTTGAATAATGACAGGATTTTCTAGTTGATTGTTAATATTTGTGCACTTTTTAAAATTTTAATTAAAAATTTATAATATCAGAGGAACCCCATATTGCAAATAAATGAATGAAAGAATTATCAAGCTTGTTCATTGTGCTGGGTGTGAGCTGGTGAAATTATTTCCTGATTATTATGAAAATAGTATAGTCTGAGAGGCAGTGCAGTCATTTAAGAAATAACCAACTACCCTGGAAGTGTGGTAAGGCTTAATACTGCACATATGGGAAGGCCTACCAGAATTATGCTTCAGGGTGGACACTGAACTGTGAAAACCATGAATTTTGTGTTTAACCCTTAAGCTGTGGGAAAAACGTCCTTATAATTATGAACGCCACTTGCTTGCCTGTCCCAGTCCCCCTCCAGGTTTAATGGTTGTCCAAGCCCGCCCAACCCTCACAGTACAGAGTACTGACTGCAGCATCCCTCTCTCCGTGAGAATTTGTTATGTTGTTTTTACCGTGAAAATTATTCTGAGTAATCAGTTCATTTCTCAGGAATTGGTTTTGCTCGCAAGCACTAATTAATGTCCCTTCAACTGTTCACCCTTTCTTATTCTCCTAGGAATGGGATCTTCTAGAAAAAGGTCGCCCTTGATAATAAGGGTCCACTCACTATCTGCGAATCCCTAGCCAGTGTTTCAAATGAAAATATTCCTCTTTTTTCCTCCCGCACACAATTGTAGCATGAAAAACTGTCTCCCATAGCTGATGGGTTAATATTGTAGTTTAGTTGTAATCTGGCTCCTTAATCATATCAAACATCTAATTTATAGGCAGCCCAGAAATCAATTTTATTTCACTCGTGATACCAGAGCTCAGATTTCATCATGGAGGGTCATACCAGTGATGGTATGTAATGGAGTAAAAGTAACCAAATTACCTGTAGCAATTACTTTTTTTTAGTAATTTTTACTTGTGATAGTTAAATTTTTCAGAGTAGTTTTACTGGTAATCTACTTTGAAGCACGTTTCAGTAATCGTTACATTTGAGTAATAGTATTTGAAATGTTGACTTTCTCAGATTGAATGTTGTCGAGAGACAGTTTTAACTACAGTGTATATCCTGAGTGGAGTGAGAGCATGGGTACAAGGTAAGTTTCTGTGTTTCTGGCTTATATGTGCTATTTCTCATATCATCTATGGACGTTGTGTGATTAGCATCACATGTAATCTGTGCAGAGAATAATGTAGTGCTATGGAAACCATTGTGGAAGAGTGTGGGCCCCCTTCCTATATCTGTGAAATTATTTTGGCCAATTGGGGATTCAAAGTAAGGATAATGTATGCCTGTTAAGTGCAGGATAAGTTTTGGCAGCAAAATATTGAAGTGTGCATGAACCACTGCCTTGAATCTTAGGAAGAATGTTTTTGTTAATTCAAAATAGATTTTCTATTTCCTGACGTACACCATAGATATTTTTTTTATATATGGAAAGGACTCGCATGGCTCAAAACGAAACTGAAAACATTGAAAAATGCCTCGGGAAAAAGACCTCATTGGCTGGTAATCAAAACACGAAATTTTGGCTATTAGCCTACTTTTTGTACCTCAGCCTTTAATTTCTTGTACTTGATCCATTTGTATGCAATAATCTATTGGATATATTTATTTAGCCATCAAAATTTTGCCAGTTTTAATGTTATTGACCTTTGATGGGAGTTTCCTGAGATTTCTATTGTGGAGTTGCTTACTTGCTAATGGGGCAGGCTTTAGGTAATCATTGTAGAGAAAAAGATAATTGGCATAGAATAGATGCAAAAGTGAAGGGAATTATTCACAAAAAGGGCATGATTGCTTGGCTGTTACCATGCGGTGGGCAATAGGTGTGGCAAATGGCACTCCATTTTTGTGAATTCTCATTCCCTCTATATAGAAATGACATTTTTTACAACATGAGGAAAATATTTTAATCCTTCGAGATGAGGTGAATGTGACTCAATAAATGTCGTACTCCACTGTTACCATCAGAAAAATCTTTTGCACTGAGATATTAATTTGAGCAGACCATAAAATTGGTGGTGTTTAGAGGTGTGATGACTTCGGCATGTTATTTGGGCTAAGTCTTGGGAAGAGTCTACACGTGCACTAAGGAACACAAGAGTTGTTTAAAAACTTCTGATCCCTGTTCTCCAAACACTTGATGGGTTGAGCCCACAACAGCAAATTATAACCAATTGTTTTACATCTCCTTCCTAAAGATTTTCAAAAAGACACCTTATAGCAGATGGATTAACCAAATTTTAAAGATGCCCTACATCTCTCTGGGTGATGAGCATTCATTCCTGTGTTCCACTCCCTTGATAACCTCTGACCTTTCTCCTCAAAATAATTCACTTCTACCCTTCCTACTCCACTCTTTCATGTATTTTTCCCCCTTGCCTTGGCTCCTTGTTCCACCATCGTGGTCACATCAGATGATCCTGCTTGAAATATATCTGGGTCCCAACCCTCTTCCTGGTTTTTCCATCTTCTCGTTATACACACCTACATAAACGGTCTCTGAGAATGACTTTTCACCAAGGCCACTGTGCTCACTATGGATGGGGTTAACCTATCCCCCCTCTACCCTGGTATTCCCCCTCAAACTAATTAATTGTAAAACCATTCCACTTGTTCATTCTGACTCTGCTCTCCCTGCCCTGTTCTAAGTGAAAAGTAATTAACTGTTGAAACAGGGCTGATACCCTCCTTAAGTTCATGCTACTAGAGGGGCAAGAAAAGGAAGAGGCTTTGCAAACCTTCAAAGAAGAAATTGGTGCAAGCGATTAGGCTCATTTGGAAAAAATGAATCATATGACACTAGAGGTGATGAGGCTATTTGTTTAAATGCTGTCAGGAAGGAAGCTTCTGATGAAGTAAATCAGCATTTGATTTGTACTTCAATGGCATTAGAGTTACTTCACCAATTTCCAATCCTACAAGTACCATATATCAAAGAAAATACCTCCCTGCCATCCATTGGTCTTGTGGAGTGGCCTTTTATTGTGTACAAATACATTCTTGCACCCAAGAGGGGAAAATTATATGATTATAATTTTGAAATGCTGTTTTTGCTAAGTAAATTCACAGATTAAAATTTTTTTTCGGGTATAGGTGTATACATATAGAATAGAATAAATTTATTATGTTCTGTGACAGCTAGGCCACTTGAGAACAAAAA
>LYUA01002258.1:117745-136288 GCA_002093875.1 Calopteryx splendens | reverse complement strand
ACTGGAACACCGGCGAAACTGTCGTCCATCAGGACCAATCAACGCGGGAGCAACCCAGAATTCATCAGTTGAATGTGCAGTTTTGAGTTTCTTGGGATAACTGAGCATTTTCCAATGTGAGAATTGCTGTAAAAGGCAACTTTTTTTAAATCCAAGTACTTCTCAACTTCAGGAGTAAAAAATTATGAACCAGTCCATGAAGATTGAGCGATCCACCCAACCCTGTTTGTTGAACCACCAAAGCTTGTGAGTTCAGTGATCGGTACCAGAGCATAGGTTTCATTATAAAATTACCAGCTGCATTAGAACATAAGGAATAAGTAATGTGGTCTTTTGTGACCTTAAACCCCAGAACTGTCTTCTTGGACTTTGAGATAAAAGTCTTTGTGGTAACCTCTTCTAAAAAAAAGTCCTGTTTCATCGGCATTTAGGACTTGCTCTCTTGAGTAACTCTCTTCTTCAATAAACTTCATAAACACATCAGGATACTAAACGGCGGTTCCATGGTCTGCCAAAGTCATTTCGCTAGATATCTTCCAAGTTTGAAGATTACATCATTAAATTGGAAAAATCCAATCAATGTATTGCATGAGTAGACTGGAGTGATAGGAGACTTATCTAATGTCTCATATTGCTGCACAGATTAGGGTAGAGGATGGAGAAATATGGTGGGCAGTAATAGGCCTGGGGTAAGGCAGGATTGTCCATAATTACCTGTGCTTTTCAGAATAGGGAACACAACATGTAAGCATTGGTAAGGGAGGCATAGGAAGGACTAGAGGTATGGGTGAAAGTAGGTGGAGGAATAATTTGTCAGTCAGACATTCAAGCTTTAGCTTGCCAGTCAGCCAAGGAATATTAGTCATTGCTGAGCTCACCACAGAACCAATGTGATGAGTGTGGAAGGAAAATAATTAAGAAAAATACAAAGGTAATGTTGTTCTCGAGAAATCGGAAGCCTAACTTAAACGTTAAGTAGGAGAGAGTAAACTTTACAGGTGGAACATTTTAGCTATTTTGGAAGTGTTTATAGTTTATTTTGTCATATATTTCTTAAACTTTTGAAAAAAATGTGATCTAACTTCTGGATACCCATGGTTTGATGCTAATAATCTCCATCCATATCTTCCTCATCTAATAGAACTTGCAGAAATTTAAAAAAATTAAGAATTTCACACACCAGTTATGCAAAAAAATAAAATTCATGTATACTTAAGAGAACATTGTCTATCATAGTGAGTGCGGAGAATAAATTTTGGCTTCTCTCCGAATTAGCATCTGTGTCATTTGGGTATATTTTCTATGGTCAGAAATGTCGATGCTACACTTTGAGGCACCTAGGTAATTGTTATGGATAGAGCGGAAGAAAAAGGGCTGTAAGGGGAAGAGAGTGGAATAGAGTAGGAAAGCAGTTTTGGAAAGCTACAAACATCGTGATTGAAATGCAGTAGTCGTCAGGAGTGGTAGGAAAAGCTTTAGGTTTTGATTTCTTCTAGTCTCTAAATGTGCACCCCCTTTTTCATTGTGGATTTATTACTTGGTTGTTTCTTTCATTCTGCTCCTCATTTATTCTCCTAAAAGGAATTAATGAAATTCCCCTAATTTATGAAAGTAAAAAAGTTTTGGTAGGAGATTAGAATATGGTATAGGTTCTCAAAGTAGGTACATGTTTTCTTTCATCCTGACTTCAAAGAATTGAGTCGACTCTTTTAATTTAATCAAATTAACAAGTATTTTATGGAGAAATATAAAGTATCTTGGGTTGATTGGCATGACATGCTAGAAAGAGTGCATGAGCCAGATCAGGTCATCGATGAAAAGTATGAAAACATATTTTTTATATTTTGACAGTGTATGGGATCCGGAAAGGTTCTAATACACTCAGAATGGAATGCACAGTCCGTTAAGTGATGACCAATTCACTCAGAAATTCCAGTATTACTTGGGTGCTGATTGCACAATATACCAGAAAACAGGAAGCCTTTGAATAAAATGTATTGGGCTCCTTTCTCATCTCTTTAAAATTAATCCAAGTTTTATAGCCCTTTTAGAAAATATACTGTATCACTGCTCTTTTAGTCTTCAAAAATTTTTAGTTTTTCATTGCTCTGTAATTATTATATTGGTTATTGCTTTGTATAGAACTTTATATTTTTTTTGTTTTTAGCACTTGCGGAGGCTCTGAATATGTTTGTGCCAAAGTTGGCTGAGATAATAAGAACTGACATGGAAAGGGATGTAGTTATGTCAGCCCTTGATGCATATTGTGAAATGCTCAAAGAAGGAGGTAGCAGTATTCTCAAAGGAGAAGGCCATCGAGAAGCTATAGTTAATTCAATTAAAGATGTGCTGCAGTGCAAGGTAAAGTTCCTCTTGTTTCTCAAAAGTTGTTATTAACTCTACCTCCTGATTGGCTGCAGGTTGCCATAATATCAGATTTTTTCTGGACTTGAGTTCTTTTCATGCTGACCATCTTTAGTTGTGCCAGTTTTCTTATTTACATAATGTCTATAGAATAATTAGTTCAAGCTATCTAAGTTATGTGGTAGTTTACTAATTAAAGGAAAGTTTTGGATAGTTTTTGAAAACCTTTATTCTATTTTGCGTACTTCTAAACCATTTCCACTCAACTTAGCACCTTTTGTCATTGTTAATCTCCTCTGGTTAGTCACACCTTTACTCCTGACCTACCATTTCAATACCAATTCTCTTACGCCCTCTTCCCTCTTAACCAGCATTCTATCGTCTATCAGTCTTCAACATTCTAATTCTTCTCAATATCTCCTCCATCATTTCACATGCCGTTGGGCTTAGTACTGGTTGAGCTCTACCCTCATCTACCAAACTGACCTTCGGGTTGATTACTGTGATTATTCTCCTCCATACTTTTATTCCCCCTTCATTAAATTTCCCCTCACTTCCTTTCTTCTATTACCATATCTAACATGTATTTGTCTTCCTCTCTGTCCAGGTAGTTTTATTCATTCTTCTTTAAATTCTAACCTTAAAACCATATTTTGTTATTTCTCTAAAGTTTGCATATAATAAATAAACCATGGCAAGGCAACAAAATGAATAATTCAAATAGAATTGAAAGTGACAGGTGGTTTGCCTAAAATGTCAACCAATTTTAATTATATGTAATATATGAACATATAATTAATTTTAATTATTAATATTTAATTATAAATTATGGTTTTTCTATGGAAAAAATTGTTTTTTTACAGGTTGAGTGTCAAGATAACATTGACGATGACAGTGAGTCTGATGATGAGGATGCTGAGCAGGATGAGCTGTTGATTGAGTGTGCTGGGGATATCATTCCAAAGTTGGGAAAAGCAATGACCCCAGATGACTTTTCTGTTTACTTTGAGCAATTTTATCCTCTTCTTGTGGCCAAAACGGTAATTATACTATGCAATCGTTTAAATTTTTAATGCAATCCTTTTAGCCCATGATACCTTTTTAAGTATCCATGAGGTAGTATGTTGGTTTATTGTTATGGTTTCATGACTGACTATAATATTTACTGCATTTTTTTATCTTATTTATTATTGAAACACTCAATATAATCAATGGAAATTGGATTTATTCCTGTTCTTTCATTTTAAGGGTGTAATCCTCAACTTTTTCATAAACTATTCAGTGTGATGAGGTGAATTCATTGCATAATTAATGTGGGTTATTGGTAGATTATCTAATAAAAATGGATTTTTACCCCATATTTTGATGTACTGCATCATTTTCATGAAAATTCCCTGGGGCCTTCTATATATGTACAGTAGATGTTTGAACCAAATTGCTCTATACCCGAGCTATGTGTAAATAATATTTTCAAACTTGGAATATCATACTCACCACCCACTTTGATTACTTATTCCACGAAACATAGAAACCAAAACCACAGTAATCAACCCGAAGGTTAGTTTGATAGGTGAGGTTACAGCTCACTCAATAATCTTATCTGTATTCCCCCTTTCTCTCACTTCCCTCTCATCCACCTCATCAACTTTTTGAACATGAAACCAATGCCATGGAGCATGGCAGCCACCCAAGGTTGTGTACTCACTACTGGCATTTGTCTCCTTGCCTTGACATTGCCCACATACATGATCCTCTTAAACTCCCAAATTCCTTCCCCTTCTTTTTATCAGGGCTTACTTAGGGCCTGTCTGTGAGTGCCTTGATTTGAAAACCTAATACACTCAAGCATGTCCTAAATTAATGTACATTTAGTGGCAATCTCCAAATAATCTTTTTAATATTCACCAAATATGTCAAACTATTTTTATGTTTTTCTAGTATTCAATATGTCAGTTGCTGATTCTGATAATGGCATGATACTTAGTCATAAACTAATATTTATTTCCATGCAATTTAAATTCTTTGATACACGTGATTAAATGTTTATGTTCATTATATGCATGCTTGTTAATTTCATTCCATCTAGAAATTTGATCAATTTGCTTAAGATTGTTGTGATGTGGTACAGCTACAGCACTCCAATTGCTTATGATACTAATTTCATTTTGAATAAAGTAACATATTGTTGATTTTTACAGAAGAAAAGCTGTACAGTTGCTCAAAAGTCATTTAGTGTTGGAACAATATCGGAGTCCATTGAACCTTTGTCATACAGAGTTTCTGCATATGCCCAAAATATGTTGCCTCTACTACTCAATGCATCAAAGGATAAGCATGAAGATGTTAGAAACAATGCTATATATGGTCTAGGAGAATTGGTCCTTCATGGAAAGGAAGCTCTTCATCCGTATCCTTTTACTCAAATGAATTGCACATACTCGCTTATAAAAGATTGAAGTGAGGTAATTGTCCTTAATGAGATGATGTTGTGGATTGCCCTGTGCTTCTGAGAAATAGTAGTTACAACTTTATTGGGTCATTTCAAATTTTTTCTTGAGTGAACTTAAATGTTTTCAATAATATTGATTTAACCCTTTCCCCTCAAATACTTTTTCTTTTTTCGTTAATGGGTGGAATTAGTATCAGTCGTTTTTCTCTTATTTTAACTTGCAAATTTGTTGCTTCAAAAAGTTAATTTACAGATACATTTTTATTTTTTTGGTTTAATATATTATTTTTATTTAGTGTAACTGCACTCAAATATAATTAATACAATGTATTAGTAAACAAACTAATAATTTTAAAATAAAAATAAATCTTTGTTCGGGAAAGGGTTATCTCTGTCGATCTTTGTAGTACGTAGCAGACAACATGAATTTTTTAAGCTAAAAAACAATGCATAGTGAGTGTCAAAAGTTGCAGAACTGTAAGCAGAATAGTCTCTAGCTTCCAACATTTTAATAATTTTTTATTTCAGTGGAATTTAGTTAAGCCCCAAGTAGTTATGTGATGAAAATCAGAAACTAGTTATGCATTTATTGTGGTGTATGTTATGTACTTCACTATCATTGTTCTATTATCAAATTCATCAGGAAAATTATTTGTTTTTTTGTTGATATTAAGTTATACAAAATGATTGAATTATTTAAAGTTGACTGTGTGATGAAATTACCCTGTAGTAAATTTCTTTTAAATGAAGTTGTGATGATGAACATAATTCCTTTAGGTTTTACAGTAATACAAATTATGCTTTCAAACACACCTTTTGTTTTTTACAACTCTGAACTATTTAAATGAATTATTTAAAAGATATAGATGTGATCATTCCTTATTTGAAGGAACAAATGAGTGATGGCCGTGATATAAAATAAATGCTACATTAAAGCTTGATAAATAATGTCGATGGTTTTAAAAGTTTGAATTCTTTTCAATTATTCATTTAAACAACTTAGTCATACACAGTTGCAATGATATGAGGAGCCATTTCTGTATTTAATTGCATTGAAATTTGGATTTAATTTTTTGATGATCCACTTGGAATACAATGTTGTAAGGAAGGCTATCATTCATGTTTAATATGATTTTCCTTAATGGAATCTCAGACATTTTCCCCAGGTCCTTCAAGCACTTTCAGCTGCCATATCAAAGGAGTCAAATGCAAATGCTCTTGATAACATATGTGGTGCTTTAGCTAGGCTCATCATTACAAATGTGGATCTAATTCCAATGGAGCAGGTGATGAAACTTTTCAACTTTTCTATTTTTTAATTGTAAATGGTATGGTTGCTTTGTAAAGTGCATGTCGTGGTGATGTGCACAACTTCTGTTTTCACAAATTTCTTTGAGTAATAGATTTTAAAAACATGTATTAAAATATAAAAAATTTGGAATAATATTTTTTCATTACATACGTATATGACGATATTCAGCGTGTCTGGAAAAATTTTTTTTGATCTAATTGACTATTTTTCTCTGTTATTGCAAATTTAGTTGTATTTATATTATTTTGAATGTCTAGGTATTCCCTGTTTACTTGCAATATCTTCCTCTTCGAGAAGATTTTGAGGAGAACAAGAAGATTTTTGAGAGCTTTTCCTATTTATACAAGCTAGGCCATCCTGTTCTTCTTACACATCTTGGCCAAATTGTTACAATTGCTGCCACTGTGCTAGATACCAGCCAAATAGATAAAGGTAATGTATAGTTTTCTTAGCTAATTAAAATGAAGAAATAGTTATATAAATTTTCTTTATAGTCTCTTGTTATTTAAACTTATAATTCCCCTATTTCTTCATGGTCAATCCAAATAAGTGGATATAGGAAATAAAATAGCAATAAACTAGTTGTAATTAACAGGATCCTGCATGCTTGGGTTGTTATATACAGTTTCTGGACATTTTTTAGCCTATGGTACATTTTTAAAATCTCAGTCCTATCAAGCATATATTTCTCTAAGAAAATGAGCATCAATAGGTATTGTAGGACTTACTTTGGAAGGAAATTCAGTGGAATACTAAGTTCCGAGCTTTATTGAATTATTTTTGCATAGTAATGGATTAATACCCTTGAAAGCATCTTTATTTTAAATATTATTGTTATGTAAAGCCATGCATTCAAAAATAAATATCCATATTAGAAGAATACACGTCTGCTCCAACTTTCTTTTACCTTTCAAGAAATATGCAACAATTTTCTGAATGTATTATTATGATTATGATATAAGACCATCACTATCTACAATTATAGTAATACTAGGGCTATACATGTTAAAGGCTTGGTCTGTTCTGAACAAACAGAATTTGACAACTTTCACTATCCATATGTTTCATGCCTAATAATATTTTAATAAATTATAATTAAATTCACAGCTTTTAATGATGAAGCAAAACTATGAATTTAAATATTGAAAAACTCTTGATAAAATTAAAAAATCTTATAAAATGATTTAAAAAATATAGTATGAGTTGAAAAATAAAACCTTAGTCAAAATGTCTTTTAACAATCATTTATTTTATATTAAATAATGGGTTTCAAATGCCTATTAAACTTAATTGCAATGTACTATTTCACTTTAATACTTGGTTTTTACCATTGGGTTACAATCATTATGTACCTAAATCATATTCTTCACATGTCATATATTAAAAATGCTCTATGCCATTTGAATTGTTAAAATATTTTTCATTGATTCATGGAAAACTTGATACTCTTTATCTTTCAATGGCTTTCCTCGGAGAGATACATAATGAAATTAAAATATCTATAAGAAGGTAATGGAATTTCCCTAATGTAGACTAATGGCTAAAGAAAAAATATTCCTTGTAAATTATGTGGTAGAAAATGACCTTATGATAAGTGTATACTAATTGTAAAGTGGGAATTTTTAACTGTTGTTGATCATAGTTATTAATATGAGTTATTTGATCTAGAATTTCACGTTCATAAATATTTTCCTTAGACATTTATTCGCTCTCCCAATGTCACAAATTGGAGAGATAGCTAACTACTTATGACATTTCATTTTTTTGCAGCTAATATGAATGCTATTGAAGCATCTAGTTATAATTATTAATTTAAGAGTAAGTAGTATAAGAGTTCTTATTAATAAAAGAGTAGTAATTTCTTCCTTTGCATTTCTTATAAGTTTTGTCCTATCAAATGAAGAAGAAAGCTACGAGTTCAGCCGATGGCTGTAGATCCTTATTTTAAAAGCTTTCCATTGGTTGAAATTTATAGCTGCATGGCTACATGAACAAATAGTTATGACAATTTATAATGAAACTAATCTAGGATATGCAGGAAGTGGTTCATTTAATAATTTTGGCTAATCTCGTTATCTGAGGATCCACTGATATAAAGATTCATTCTCTAATGCTAAAAGTGAATTTGGTATTTTTATCTAACTAATAGCTGAATGTGGTTCTTATTTATTTTTCAGAGACCGAGAGTAGCATTGTTGAATTGTTGAAGACTGCACAGCGGGACTTTCCGGATGCCTTCTCTGCTGTGGCTGGTTCAATGTCACCTGATTTATCATCAAAAATTCAGCAAATATTCTCATAGTGATTAAGCTTGCTATTCTTCCCGTGCTGTTCAAAACTTCAATTGTTGGGCTATCATTTTGTATGTGTGATACAGAAACAAATTGGAACCCTTCTATGTGGAGGTAAACTCTGTGCCTTGCTGTTTTAGTGCTTCATTCTGTCTGAAGAGTAATAGCATGACTGTCGTTAACTTGAATCGTCTTTCACTTCACTCGGGACATGGTGTCCATCATCTGAGATAATGAGTGCTTTAATTGAGTTCGAAAATTGTTGAAATATCTTGTTTGTTATTAAATTATTTTGAAATGGAAATTGGAATTTCCATTCTGAATAGCACCCTAGAAATTCTGAGAGATGTTATCACATGTGTTCGTGTGGAAAAGGGCCTCCAGTTAATATTTTGAAATATTTATTTGAAAAGTTTATATATCCAAATGAATAAAGATCCTAATTAAATACAAAATGTCTTGATTTTTCGCTTCTATGATTTGTAGTAAATGGTAACATTGATTTGTAACCTTCTGTGCAATAATGAATATATGGATATAGGAGATCTGTCAGCATCGGTGATTTTGTAATTACCAGTAAGGACATCAATGTTCATTTACTTTAATGGTTTCATAAATAATTCTGAAGATTAAGGTTAACCTGAGTAGCAGGCGTACTTATGTGCCATTTGAAGAGCATGAATAAAAACTGATGATTGGTTGGAGAGGATGATAGAACGACATCAGAGGTTTATTGAATGCATCTGATCTGAAATATAAGATCTGTTGCTGTTGCACTAGGATTAGATGCAGTTTGAAGTGAATAAACACACTACTGTCACCCTCACCCAATTGGTAAATAGTTTTCCCCCACTTCTCCATTTGGCTTTTGACAGTCATCCTGGTCATCAAAGTAGTCAAAAGTATTCTTTTTATACTTAAGTACTGAATTTACCAGTCTATCTGTTCAGATTTCTTTGAGCCTTATTGTTTTAAATTTATGTACAAATGCTATAATCTCATTTTTGTCAACTTGGTTTTTCTGATGACAGAAACTTGCTGTTTATGCTTGTGATACCTAAAATAAAGTTAATTGATTGGTTGGAAATAATACTTATCGGGGGTAGAGGTATGCAACTCAATTTTTCCGTGGGCATTTAATGAAAAAGAGATGTTTGAATGTGTTGCTTGCCTGGTAATAAAGTGATATTTCATGTGCCTTTTCTTGAAGTGGTTGGATAGAAGTCTAGCAAGACATCCTTTTATTGATATCATCATCTATCCTTGAAAGTGCTGAAACAATGAAAATACTGAGTGAAAATGAGATGCTCAGTAGGCCTATGGTAATGGCATTTTACTGTTTCTTATACTTTGACTACTGAATATTCTGGTGCTTCAAAAAAAGGCAATGTTTCCTGATCTGTACTCGGGAGAGAAGTATGGGGACAGCAGAGTTCTCTGCAATGGGATATTTTGCTGTTTTTATTAACATTTGACTTCCAACAATGATTAATTTGACCTTGGTCAATTGGTACTAAATGACACTTGTGGAATCACTTTTAATACACTCCATAACATCCATGCTGTATGACCTAATCCCCGATCTTTGGTCTTTTTGCATTGAAAAGAGCCTTAGAACTGCAAGTGGGTGAACATAAGCATAGCTACCCCACATCTCAGCATGGAACTGAGTATCATGGTGTGTTTCCAAATCTCTTCTATGTGTGAAGGAAGTTCGGACTACTATTTGTCAAGGGCTTGGTATGTTCATAGGAGTCCTAGATTCTTTTAAATTTCAAAGAGTGTATAAATCAAGAACTGAGAGTAAAAGCTTGCAATGGTGTTGAACTAATGGTGGTGGAGTGGGGTTACCTACCCTCTTAAGGAGTGTGCAAAATTATCATGTATGTTCTTTTATAAGCAGAAACTGAGATTGCCATTACATGTGGGTCTCAATATATGTTGCATTTCCTGAATAATGACAGGTAAAAAGGAACTAAATATGTGCTTATTTCATATTCTTTCTCCAGTTCTATTTGTGGTGATCGTAATAATTTCTCAACAGGTTAAATCTCATAAATGACCTTGTGAATCACAGAAAATATTTCTTCATTCCGCTTGACTTCCAATGTGATGCATGGAATGATACTTAGGCCCTAATCATTTGTAGACAAAAAGTAAATTAGGCTCATTTAGCTAATTTTATTCCTTTTTGTTTTTTCAGACTTTACCTGCCTATTATATTTTGGCTCTCATGATTCACTCAACTTGGTCATATTTTACTGAATCACTTTTAAGAATCATAAAGAGGATATTATTCCAACTGATGGATGAAGGTGATAAATGCCTGAATAGATGTATTAACGTAATGCCCACTAAAGTAAATAAATCTGGACTGCTAGTTGAAGGTTGGTTCTATTGCTATGTATTTTTGAATTTGATGCTCAATAATTAGGAATACTAGCATGCTCATAGTGCTAATTTTTTTACATTAGTTATTTTTTCTGTTCTGGTTTAACATTATTTGAAAAGTTAAAGAATCTCAAGTATGTTTACAATGTACAAAATTATTGCTCTCTTCACTCCAAATTTATAGCTGAAAACATTAAAGGAAAGTGTTCTGTGTCCTTTTCATAATAAGAAATATGTGAATTTTCTTTATTTATGGAACATGGCCATAACTTCATCTTGCACCAGATTATAAATCCTAAGTTTTACTACTGAAGATGAGCCATACCATGTGTGTGTTTGGAAAAAATTAGTGAGTTATGATATAATACACATTTGTAATATTTTTCTATTTCCTTAAAATTTAGATCAGTGCACAAGTTTTAGACATTTACAATGTCCCAATGCATTTGCAGGTAGATGAGACAAGATTCCAAAACAGGATGATCTTATAAAATATGGATTATCTGGCAACCAAGAGTCAAAACAGTTTTAGGGATTCCTCTAAATCTTTTTTAAGTGGTATATTCACCCAGAACTTTAAGTGAACAAAAATAATAATTGTTATTTTAATGAAGATAAAACTTCTCTCGAGGAAAAGCTTTATTGGTCACACATGTTATAAGGAAATTATTCATGCTAAACTTAGGAAAAGAAGTACCTGTTGGAGAATTTCATGGGAAACAACCTCTCTGGTAAGAAAACATTGAACTTATTCCAATTTGTTGTGCAAAATTGAATTGAGCCTCTTATATAATTTTTGCTTAATCCAGGAAATTTTATAAAAAAACAACCTTAACTACTAGCTATGATATTCATATAGTGTTGTAATGATGAATACAACTTTAGTTTGGACAAGGTACCTGCTTACGTTGCTAAAATTATGGTTTCTATATTTTCTCACTCTATTGCTAGATCTTACAGAATAATTGTTTACTGTGAGTTCAGGGGTTGGAGATAAAAATATATCATTTTCATTATATTTATTATTTCCCTTTACATAAATTAATGGAGACAGAACTAGTCATAAAATCAAAATCACATTAATCAACCCGAAGGTTGGTTTGGTAGATGATCAACCAGTACTAAGCCCAATGGCATGTGAAATTCACACATGAGGGTGGAGTGGCCAGTTCTTTTCCCTGTACTGCCTGTAATTTTCCAGGATGACCTGGTACACAGATTGGGTAAAGCTGAGGGTGCCAAGAGGTATCACCTGGAATCGACCCTGGGCCCTCCAGTCTGTAGCCCATCACTATAACCGCTCGACTACCACACCCCTAGTCATAAGATATCATGGTGAATATGATATATTTTTATCAGCCCACATTTTAGATTTCATTGCTCCTGAAATTTTCATTGCATCCCCTTACGAGGTAAATAACCCAGTTACCTTATTCCGGCTGTGAAATAACATAGCTATTCAGAAAGACGTCTCTTTTCGTTTCTAACATATGCTTTACCAATTTTTACGTTTTCCGTTTGATTTCCGACAAAGACATTTACTCACACCCCTATTGGCCCTGCCCATAACGCCACTGGTAGCGATGTTTCCACCTTCAGCATAGCGCGCGTGATCACGATGCCAGGAGGAAGCAGGTTCCTCCGACCAACCTGGTCGGGGAGGGAGGTGAAAGATGGATGACTCCCCCATGATATCACACTCTTCGCTAACCATTGAAGGCCGGGGGCGGTTCCCGTGTTCGTCTCTTAGTACACGGGCCCATGGAGGGGAGGGAAACGGTGCGATCCCGAGGGGGATGGATGTTCGGGGCTGGACATTTGGCTTCGACTCGCCACCGACGCGTCGGCGTTCGCTCATTCGTCCAATGCTCACTGTCGGCACGGAGTTTCCGTGTCGTACCTAGGCGCGCCGGCTTGGGGAGTGGGGAGGAACCTTGCGTAGTGGAGAGAAGACCTCGGGGAGGGGCTGTGGGGGAAGGTCGGACGGCGCATCCGGAAAGGAGGTGCGGACGCCGCCGCCTTTGCGCTTGGAGGCCTCCTTCCACAGAGGAAGTTTTTTTTTTTCAATTCTTTAAACAGGAAGGCGGCGAGGAGTTAAAGGAAGGCGGTGGAATGGTTTACGAGAGAGGACCGTGCGCGTTTTGATCGACGAGGAGGAAGGGTAGAGGAACAGGTGACCAACCCTCTTGCGCACCCCCTCTGTTTCCCTCCCCTCTCTCTCTTTCAGTCTACCAGCCTCCTTCCGTCTCCCAACTCGCAGTCCTCGCCCGTGAGTGGTGGCGTGCGGAGAGTTTCATCCGCGCGGCGAAGCCAGGAGAGTTCGATCGACCTACTTCACTCACCATTCCCGTCAGGACCTGCCAGGCGGGCCCGCCGCGCAGACAGCGGACGCCCTATTGCAGGCAGGTGGGTGTCACGCTGTACTCGCGCCCCGCCCCGTTTCCCCTACCATTCAAGTTTCTCGAAGCACACGACTGAGGACTGCCGCGCGAAACGCACGAAAATGCCTCCCACTTTCTCCCACCCTCTCTCCCTGCTTCCAGTGCACTTTCGCCCTTGATTGCTTTCCCCCTCACACCCACCCGTATACGTGAAACTGCCACCCGTGTTTATGTACCCGTTCACGATTTCTGGCGTGTTTTGAAATCGGGGAGCTCTCGGCCCGTTCCGTTATTCAGAAGCGCGCGTGCTCGTTCCCAAATAGGGGATGGAATTGGTGTGTGTGTTGGGGGAGACGATAGTGTTGTAGGCGTCGGGGCGGGTTGAATGAGAGAGCTCAGGCTACTGAAATTGCGATTGTCGGAAGTGAAGAATTTCTCATTTGCCGATCGAAATCCTGCATTGACCGCTCACCGGTATTTGTTTGGAATATTCACTCGTGTGACAGCGCGTGTTGTTGATTACTCGCGTTTATTTCGGAGGAGACGTCGGGAAAATTGTATCCGACGGATTTGGATGGCTTTTAAGTGCATGGAAATCGCTGAAGCAAACAGCTATGAAATTCTGGCGTGTTACGGCCCCATATGCATGTGCATAAGTTTCCTCCACTAATTTTTAATGTGTGCCTTTGCCCTCTCGTTGTGGAGTGAATTAGAATGTTTACCGATCGTTGGCGTGGAAGATCTTTTATGTTTTGATTTCGTTTCTCCCAACCCAATTCACGTGTTGCACGAGTCCACGAGTTGGGTGCTAGAGTAACTAAGGCTCTTATTTATCTATTTCCGTGCCTACGCACGATATTCAAGTGCTCTCTGCAAGTATCTGGTTTGCTTACGGAGCGTGTATATATGGCAGTAATGTACTAAGCTAGTGAGATGCTTAAACTCCTTCGGGTAGGGACTTTAGTCGAGTTGTAATTTCGACCGCCACATGAATAACGTTTTCTGGATCACGCTCAACGTTTAATTTCTGTACTTTTTGCATTTACATGCAAATTTCCAATTCTCTAAATTGACAATGGTGTTTCGAGTTCCATAAAATTGCATTGCCTGCAACATATGCGTTTTTAAGTTTCTTTCGCACCAAAACAGTTGTTTGAGATCTCAACAATTAAAATGAAAGACCTCTCGCGTCAACACTTGCCTTAGTCCTGTATATTATCGTTCGAATTTCTTTATTTTGTGTTTTAAGTGAGGCTGTGACTTAGTTAATATCCCCTAGTATGCGCAGCATATGTTTAGTCATAAGTTGGTACGTCACGAAAAAAATTGTCTTTCAGATATTCATCCTTCGCTGATTAATAATCCTTCGAATTGCGGTTTGTGCCATAGCAATTAACATTTGGACATGAAAGATGGAAGTGAACAAGGTGAAAGTGTTCCATAGGCCCATTTTTTAGACGGTTGGAATTGAAATTGGAATGAATGGTTGGAAATGAATTAGCTAGCTCCTGACGTGCACACATGCTATCCTTTCGATCATTTTATAGGAGTGGCAAGGATCGTTTTGTACACCAGTATTCATCAGCGTCCTTCCCTCAGAATTTAAACTCGCAAACGTTATTTCCATTACATTGCAGGAATAAGTAGAGCTACAAATTAGATCGGCTTATAAACAACCATAAATGAGGTTGAATAAGCGGCGGAATTTCAATGTCCTTGAATCTTGGGAAGGGAAGCCGACACACCATTTGCGCAAACAAAACTTAACTGCCATTATGTTTATGCATGTCTTTATGTATCATGAGTAATTATGTCGTTTAATATGTCTTCTCCTCTCTTCTTTTGAGTGGTTTCCTTTTCCGCTGTCCAGCGTCTTCTCATTCATCCTAACGAATTTTAGGGATGATATTCAGTGAGTTGAAGTTTCTCTCCGAGTTCCGTGAATAAATACTTGCGACTTTGGGTAGTTACCATCTCGCAACTCTCCTTACATCTGAGAACAATAAGCAGTCATTTTATTTAAGTGTAGTTTCATTACTGCGATTATGTATCATAACTAGCCGAAGTGATATGGAAATTGTTAATGTGTGGCGGCTAAAGAGTAATGATTTTGGATCGCATGAAGTAATTTCTTAGGTAAATATTCTCTTCGTAAATACATAATGCAAATGGAAAATAGAATGTCGTAGACTCTCCTAATCTCATGAGACGTAGTTATTGGTGAGTGCTAAAATAAATTAAAAAATAAAGATAAGCTATTCGATGTAGGTGATGAGATTAGAGCGATGCACCTGCTCGCTGGCAATTTCAAGGATGAGGTGCTGGAAGGACAGGGCTTCGCTTGGCGAATTCAGAGGAGATTGGAAGGGTAGATTTTTCTTGGTCCTATGAATTAAAAAAAATGTAGACAGTCATTCAACACGCTCTTCCATAATTGTGGTGTGATGCCGTTCATAAATATTAATCAGTCGCTTAAAATTCGTAGTAATATTCTCATTCATGGATTTTGTAATGAGATTATGCGTTTTTGTGTTATTTTTAACTTTAACGACCAGAAAACTGGCGAGTCATACATGCGGTTTTGACGGATACGGTGAATACCCAGATGAAATATGTACTGATTTTGATGCGCCAGTCGATCTTTGAAGGCCAGGGTATATATTTGCGTAGCGTAATGAAAATATGCAAAGATTTTTTTGCCATCGAAGTTTAAATTCCCGTATTTTTTCCTTCTTCCATTTGGCTTGACTTTCCATACTGTCTGCCACTGGTTTTGCCTTGGTGACTTTTTAACCCATCGCTGCAGCGATAGCTTGTTTCCCACCATTAAAATTTCGAAATGCCTTCTACGATTTGTGTTATCTCTAAACCCTGCAAACCGTGGTCACTAAATGAAGTGTGAGGTCATATTATCTACTCGGCGCCGTGACCGATGGATCTACGATGAAGCGACCTTGATTTCTTGGCACGTTCGAGAAAAACAAGTCATTGATTCCTCTATTTCTTTTCAAACAAATCGTCTGTGCGTAGACCAGCGGAACGATATTTACGCCTTTTGAGCTTAGTGTTAACATTTCCGCAACTATTTATTGTGGATGTAATATTAACATACTAGTAGTATTAATGGAGGGTATAACTTCGTCATTATTCTAATGTCTACGTGACTTTTTGCCTCTTTATCATTTATTCGGGAGCTTTGAAGAGCACGAATTTAGTTAAATAATCTTTCAAATTCTTGTTTACTCCTTAGCCGGTGCCAATCAAAATTCATTTAATTAATAGCCATCAGTTTTTCATAACTAATTGTAAGACGGATGAGCATCCTGATAGCGTACAAAAGAATAAAGAGGAGCAGTAATGATTTTGCGGATGAGACTGGATTTCAATTTGCCAATTGGCGGAAGACTAGCAATCCTGACGATTAATATTTCCTACAATTAATCGGAAACCAAGGGTTATATAATCCTCTTCTGATTTAAGATCTTTTGAGTTGTAATTAAGTTAATTACTGAATTATTGAAATAATCTACGCCGTGACGAAAATTTGTTCACCTAAAGATGAAAAGTTTCCGAAAAAAATGATCACCGTAAATTAATTTTACCGTCCTTTCATTACTTCGTTTATATCATCGATGGGAAAAATTTTCGTCCAAAGATACGAGGAAAATATTGAAAACAAAATGGAGATGCCTATCAACCATGTCTAAAAGTTTTCTTGAAAGTAGCGATGTTTTTATCTGCCGGAACAACTTGAAATTTTCATCTTAACTCCGACCATTAAGTTAATTTCCGTACTGGCTCGAGGGGCTCTCACTTTTTATCTCTAATGGATTTCTTCATTGTGCACCTCAGTTTTAAAGGAATCGTTCACAATCCTTTTTCATTTCTCCTATCTTTCTCTCTATTTATCTCAACGTCGTTAGTTCTTGTATAGGCTTCGGCCTTCGGGCTTCTTGGGGACACATCATCGTGGCCGTCGTGGCCAGCCGCGCGATGGTACGGCTCAGTGAGAGATAGAAGCCCTCCATAATTTCCGGGGCCGAGTCGTTGTAGAAGGGGGCGTCCATCCATAGATAACGACTAGTCGATGCTGTTGTGAGTCACATGGTCAGTCGTGAACATGGAGTTTAAAATCGCACATTTTATCACAACGTGCCATCGACTTCGCGATAAGCAGAGGCAGACCTTAATATTTTTTTTAGCTTGCAGCCCACTTCGCATCACTCATTTCCGAACGTAATTGTGCATGAGGTCACAAAATTACGCGTGTAATTTTGGTGACTATCCGTGAAATTTACCTCCTTAGGCCAACCTTCGCATAGGCTTTACGAAGCAAGAGGAAGAAAACAATAGTGGTGGTTAGCCTGCAATTATCAATCCTCTCTCGGTCTCCTCTTTGTGACACATTCGCAAAGCTATTTCGCGCCTAGGTATTAATATTGTCAGAATAGTAAGTGTTCCGACGACTTAATTCTTTTCGCCCTCGTAAAACTCATCTCAACCCAAGTCACAGTCAGGCAACTAAACACCCTTGACCACGGCGGAACTGACGACCTTCACATTAACTGGTGTGCACAAAAACCGCCTGGCTAACCGACCGTAGTCTTATTTAAAAATCGATGTGAAAGTTTTCATCAGTGTGGGAGAGCAGCGAGTTGCTGACTTTTTCCATACTTTGGACTGTACGCAATCATGCGTGGAAACGTGCTTTCGCTTTAAAATTTATTTTTTTAATCAGCGAGCATGATTGTCGCTGATACGTATGTTTTGCCGCACGTATAAAGTATTCTTTCTTTACTATGATTGGGCAGCCGTAAACGTTTGAGCTTGTCCCAACGGCTAATTTCGGAGTGCTGCTTCTTCAGCATTTTGTGCGTGTTGTCTGGGTAATGTCTTTGACCCTTTTTAAGCCTGTTTTTTTTACAATTATTCGTTGCGTAGCTCCTTCAGTATTCTTCACATCTCATCTGGGTAGCGTTTTTGTCTGTCCTCTCTTTGATTGGATGCGGCCTTATCTCTTTCCTTTCGGAGTCCGATGCGATCCATATCCACCCCGCCCACTCCCGCACCTACCTCGGCGGCTATCTCGCTCGGGCGAGTCCAAAAACCTCTCCGCGTGTCTCATCGCTCCCGAGGGGAGTCGACCGCCAGCCTGCTCTCAGGCACGAGCGAGGACTCGTCGCGGACGGTGGGTACTACATACTTCGCCTCTCAGGACGGAAAGATCGGTTCTTCTTCTCTCACCGTTTCAAGAGCGAGCCCACGTCAGCACATCTTTCGTCGAAAACCTCGGTTTGCAACTCGAAACCGTGCAGTCCTTAGACGTGTTCCCCCCGCCCTCGGAACCCCCCCCCC
>LYUA01002258.1:71795-88826 GCA_002093875.1 Calopteryx splendens | reverse complement strand
TTACAATCTACGGATGGATAGGCAATGTGATTTTTTTTAAATCGTTACTTAGACATGAAATAAGACAGTTCTTTTCCGAGATTTTGACTAATGGAGTCATGAGGGAACCTCCTTTAAAAAACATTTAAAGAGCTTAATATCTCCGAGAGCCGACTGCGGTGGTGAAATACATTACATATGGCAAAAAGATTTTTTTAGGGAGCAATCTGACTCCACAATCAATAGCCGTCAATCCTGGGTTTGCTTTGACATACCAATCGGCTCTTCCATCCGCTAAATTCATTTATACATCCATGCTATATAGGTACTTCGCTTACGTGATTTCCATTTCCTTTTTCGTGTACCGCATCCGGAATCTTCCTCGTAGTGTTTCAAAATATGTCGTATGTGTCTATCCCTCTTCTTTCCTCTGTTGTTGTCAACGTATGTGTCTTGCATCCGTAAAGAAGTAGTCTTCACGCGCCGCACGTCTTAATCAAGTGTTTTCTAAATTCGAGGAAAACATTTGGTGAGTCCGTCTTCACTCCGGGGAAGTTCACAATATAATTTTTAAATAAATAGCGAAAGCTCTTTTCCACCGAATGATTTTCAATGCTGGTACGGTAAACGCGTTTCACCGTTTGCACGACATCGTCCAGTACAAAAATTGAAGCAATCGATTGGGATGTATATGTAAACAAAATATGTGGAGAAGGGCGCAATACAAGAATACAAAACGGCGATCCTCCTTTCCCAACATTTCCAATAAGTGCGTCAATGAGCTCTTGCCTCTCTCCACCTTTCTGAGTGACATTTACCCTCCCCCCCAACCCTCTTCCCTTCACGTAACACCCAGTAACCTTACTTCATATTCTCATTGGTTTTCTTTGACAAATTTTGTTCTACTTTTGTATTGTCCCCTCCTCCTCATATTTTGAATGCGTACCGTAAATAGCGCCAAGAGGTTTTTAAGTTCGAGTTTGAGGAATAATTAGGGGGGTCGGGGTGTATTCGAGACCAGTCTGCATTTAAATTTTATGAGACGAAATATACGACCTATCTAAAGATCGATTTTTCATCGTATATTTTTTCAATTATCAGTACAATAAACATCCGTGCGTCGTAAATCTGAATTTATCTATCCGAGGTTCAAAACGGAAAGATATCGGAAATAAGCGGAAAATGAATTACCTCAGAGACCCGACCTAACGCTCGTCTCTCGTTGGGTAAAAGGTGGCTGGGATGAAAATAAATAAATAGCTAAATTAAGCAGAAATTTAGACATAATTTTTAATGAGTCTCAAGAATTTTAGCCTGGCGCTATACTCGCCTTTTACTCGTCTTTTACGTTTTACTCTTTCATCTGCCAAATTTTTAACCCTCGCGCTATATTCGAGTGGCGTTATATTCGAGTGTCTACGGTATACCCAAACCGAATCCTTCAATATTTGTTCCCGACGATGCCATAAAACGGTGAAACGCGTCGTATCAGCATTGAAAGTTGTTCCTTGGAAAATTAAGTACGCTATTTGTTTATAAATTGACATAAAGGAAAATGATTATGTGAGAAAATATTTCTTCTTTCAGAACACTGTCTTGTCTGTCTTGGTCTCTCTTGATTACCATCCTTTTTGCTTTTTCCACCGCTGGTGATCCCATTCCCAAATGAGCTAATATCTTCCACTTTATTCATATGCTGATGGAACAATTTTGTATTTATGTTTCCTTCTGTTCTTTTACTGCTGAACATTATCTTGTTTTTGTTTGTTGTCAAGTTTTACTTTTTTATCACCTTTAAATGAACGTACACCCTCTTCAGATCTTATCTTTCTCTGTCACTGTTTCCTTATAATCGGCAGACCGCGAAATAGTGATATTTGCCCTGCATGTTTACGCACTCCTGCTGCATTTACTTTTAATAGCATCTATTGCCTTCTCTACGTGGTTGATGGAGAAAATGAGCGAAAGTTCACGTCTTTGCGATACTCTTGCCTTTATTCTTGCTTCTTCTCTGCTGATTGTAGATTTAATTGCAGCCCCTTGGTCAAGATTGCATATCTCTCTCCTGTCAATAAATTCAATCACGTCCTATTTATTTCAGAAAATGTTGCATTCAGTTCCAGTTGGTGTAAACTTAACGAAATCTATGTAAGCCAGTTGGTCTTTTTCATTCTCTTCTCTGATAGTGCTGAAATAGTTTTTTCTTGTATCTGATATTCATAAATCCAAAATTAATCGATTATCTAAGAGTCTCTCGATTTTACGTTTAGTTCTTCTGCACATGATTCTCCCTAAGAACCTTCGATGCCTCTGCTGGCCGTCTGTGGTGACGGAAATAGTGACATATATACGCTTTTTTATTTTTGGGAATGGGCACTATTACGTTATTCAGGATGCTCATAAGTATTTAAACCCGTTGTGTGCATGTCGTACATTAGTTTATAAACTTGGTCTTTTTCTTTGCATTTTAATTAACTATGAAGCGATATCATCAAGGAGGATTACCTTTTTTCGGGCCTCAATCTTATTCTACCCTCAGTAAGGTCCCTTCACAGGCTCGTCAATGGTGTATTTTCCTCTTCAGTTATTTTTTTTGGAGAGTTCTTTACCATAGGAGGGCCTCTAAAAATCTCTTTTTCTCCACTTCGCTTTCTCTACGTTGCACGGCAGAGCTCTTAAATCGAATTTCAGCCTATTTTACGTAGGTTCTCATTCTTGCATTTCATTTCGCTGACCCTGTGTGTGTACTCTATGTGTGTACCTCTCCAAACGTTTCCTCCTTAGTGCATTCGATTTCTCTTATTCTCAAAAGTCTAATCTTGGATTTATTCCATTTTGTTTCCCAGTCTTCTGCAGTGATTTTACTTTGTAGTCATAAAATGCTCATGTCACTTTGTATGATAGGAATTTTTTTAATAATCCCCGCCTGGACTTCCTGATTGTGGACTAGTTTAACTCCTTAATATTTTCATAAAAGACAAATAAACTTAAATTTTCCACAAACTTTATTTGGTACAAGCCAGGTTTCGACAGTTATGTCATCTTCAGGGGTAGTTCACCTGAGGATGACCTAACTGTCGAAACCCAGGTTGTGCCAAATAAAGTTTTTGTCTTTCATGGTGAATCGTTTCCCACCAAGTAACGGTCGATAGCACCAACTCCGTAATGTTTGACACGTGGGGGTCCTGTATGTGTATTTCTTATTAAAAACATTTAGAGAGAAGACGTGACAGGTTGCTGCTCCTTCAGGTTATACATTTGTAGTTTCTCTTTGCATTGCACGTCGCAGCATGGCGGCTGTTACAGTAATCTTCACCACGGCTGGAGTACAAATGAGTGTTACTGCATCGGGAGAGTGAGTGCTACTCCTCCTTAACTCGTATGAAGGAGGACTCCCCCTCATGAGTTATTGGTGGCGTAGTGGCCGGAATCGGCGAACCACCCAGTCACTAAGTTTTCATAGGATTTCTCAGTATTTTTCGGCCGCCCTCCCAAGGTAATACCCCTACTCCCTCCGAGTTCCGTAGCTTATTGTCCATCACTTAACATTTATGGAGTACCTTTTAAGCATTTACGTAGTCGCACATTTGACAGCTGACCTTGTTATAGAGAGGTATACCCACCATCCACATCTCGGTGGATATACCCTGTAGCTTTAAGCAATAGCAATGGGAAAAATCGTGCTGGAGACGGATATAGACCTACCGATGACTAAAAATCACTCCTGTATTCCGGCTTGGGCACCACTTGCTCTTTAAATTTTTGGGTGGATAACTTGGGGGTGATTGTGGCACGGGAGCATCCACGCGATCCCTACTTGGATGCTTTGTGGAGAGTACTTCAAGTTCTAAACTCCGTCCGTCGGATTGGACGTTAAACTATGTGACCCCTTGGTTCCTTTCGTTAAGGGTAGGCGAATGCCGACATCGGGTATCTATCCACCCATTCCCTTGAAATCCTACCTCTACTGAATTGACCACCTATCCCTAATGGTGTATATTACCTCAGTTGTCGGTCGCCTCCCCTAATTACTGCTCCTACTGCTGAAATCCTCGACGAGCCGTGAGCTAGCCGCATGGTGAATGACATACACCCACCTTCTTCAGCTCTCGTGACGGAGACATGTGTTATCCAAAGGGAAACTAAACACCGGAAGGACAAGACATTGAGGTTGCCCGGGTCCGGAATGTATGCTTTACGTGCCCTGGGTATTGAGCAGGCTAATGAATGAAAGAATCCTAGTCAATGAAAGTAGCACACTAGTACCATGAAAGTATTAGCCAAGAACGGACTTTGATGGGCTTCTTTATACTACTACGTGAATAAATCATTATTGTTTAATCTCGTCTTTTGGGATCATAAAGTCTGTCATTGAAATAGATGATGTTGGTGGATGCATTTGAGGTTATCCCTGCCGAAAGACGCTGGTATAATCATGAATGTTATCCACAGGCGTAATCCTCGAACGTTTTGAATATATGCATTGCATTCTGCAGGGTATTTAAAGAAAACTAAAATTTTATGAAATAATTAATGAAATCTAAAATAATTCCATTAATTAATTTTGATTTTATTAAACCGAGTAATCTGTGATCTGTATGTCCCTTAACAGCAGCTCTTTGCTCTGTGCTCTTTAAATGCCACTGGCCGCCCGAGTTTCTTTGCGTTGCTAAGGTAAATCTAGGACTTGGCAACAGATAACAGTGTAGTTGGTGGTATCGACCGTTACTTGGTGAAAACGATTCATCATAAAAGATTTAAAATCTTTGTTTTCCCCCAATTTTAGACAAGCAAATTGAGAAAAAAACAAAGTTTTTTTGATCTATTATGACATAACAGTATGTCACACCAGCCATTTCTGAAGCGGAATATTCCCTTACGAAGGTTTAACCGGGAACATGCGCTAATCACCGACTTAAGTGGGTCAGTTTTACATTAGTAAATTATTAGAGATCATCTTTAGCAAACATTTTACAATTTGAACTATTTTATATAAGTTTCCGCGGTGGTGAATATTGATGTGGGTGGTTAAGGGGAGTCGCGCCCCGAAGGTCAGAGATATTCCCTGCCCTCACTTTCGAGAATAAACATATGGGGTCACTCACCAAGCCACGGTCACCATGAGCTGAAGTGCCAAAATATATAAATCATAGCTATTCCACTTGTTTTCAAATATCTTAGAAGTTTAATCGAGAAACGGCATTCAGAGGTACGTTCTTAGAGGACTTGGGCAAAATTGCTGTATATCGGAGGATGGGACCGTAGAGTGACTCTCGGTTTCCGGCGAATTTGAAGAATTGACTGGCTGGTTAAAGGCATGAATTGATTAAAAATAAGCGTTGAGGACCCACGACCGAAGAACCTTCGCCTGATTGCTTGGAATTAAGGTAATTTCTGCTGCCACCAGGTAGCGAAGCTATCAGTAAATTCTCGTGAAATATTTATTTCATCATCACAGTATTCAACCTGAAGGTCAGTTTGGTAGGGCTAGGGTAGAGTGAGGGTAGAGCTCACCCAGTACTAAGCCCAACGGCATATGAAATTTACACATAAGGGCAGGGGGGCCGATCCCTTTCCCTGTATCGCCTGTGATTTCCCAGGATGACCTGGTACCCGGAAAATGGAACACTTGGGTGAGTCTTACGCGGGCGCTTGTTAATTTGAAGAATTTGATGAAAAGGTACATATATTCAAAAGAAAAACAAATAAAAGAGGATTATCTGAGGTAATGAGCATAGGTACATAGGTATCTCTGACCTATGCAACATAAGGTAAGAAGAGCATAATGAAATACAATTATAAAAATAAGCGAAGTCTCCGGTCACACATCGGCTCAGGTTCTCCGCCGGCGTTTCGATGACCGACTCGCAAAGCAAAGCAATTAAGAAGCCCTGAAGACGATTAATCACCAAATCTTTCATTAGTTATAAAAGTCGGCACTCGAAAACTGGAAGAGATTGGCCATTTGGGTAGCAGATTCACTAGCGATGGAAGTTTGAGGACTTGAGTATGGTAACCCACGTGAAGAGGGAATTCTATCGAAGAAGAGTCGACGATCAACCAGAAAAAACACATTGGAGGTAAGGAAGAAATAACTTCAATAAAACATATCTGGTGCATGGCATTCCATGGTAGTGAGTCATGAATAAGAACAGCAGCATGGAAGATAATATTCGAAAATTAGAATGCAGTGGATAATATAAGTAACGGACTTCAGGGCTGCGAAGTAAGTGTGGGAAAAAAATAAGTCCAAATGTAAGCACACGAGGAAAAGCAGTGATTGTCTCGGGTTTATTTTGAGACTCGATGATGTCAGTCGTTGTAGGAAAAGTGAACGGGAGGAGCATCGGAGGAAGACCATGGATATGAGATGGACGAAACAAATAACAACAGATAAGAAATCGAAGAAAAGTGAAGGTATGAAGAGCCTATGCGATAGGAGAATGAAGTACGTCAAAGTAATCTTAGTACATATGTATTGGTGATGATTAATTTTGATGGGATAAGTCACTACGTACCGACAGGAGTAATGCACTGACCGGACATCATTTTCCCATTATGAACTTATCCAACTGTTGAACTTATTGATCTATCTAATTACTCTCCGACTGATGAAAATACAGGGTATCCGTTGCGAAAAAGAATAATTTTTCGGTAATGACTGAAGTCGTTTGGAAACGTATTAGTTCATTAGGAAATATAACTAAGTAACTAATAATTAATGTGTAAAAGTTAATACGTAATAACTTAGTCTCGCGAGAGCTATGCTAGTTGTTAATCCTTGGATTTAAGTGTCTGTCCAGTACTGTATACCAGACCAGCGATACTCATCCGATTTGTAAATTGATTGCATAAATGCCGAGAGAATTTAATACGGCATAGTGTATTTCGCTGTAATTTCAGTGGGAAATGTATTAGTACAATTCACAAATCCAAAACTGAACTAAAATGTTTGGCCAATTCTGGTCAATAGTGTTAAAAAAGTCTCTCGGAGTACTAACGTTAAGATCAGAGTTACCGTAGTTTTATTTACTATTGTCTCATTGTATGGTCTTAATTATCAAATTAGAGTTGATTTTTGTTCCTGTGATTTGCATAAAAATATCTCATAAAGTGTAGGAACACGTAAATACTGTTCACGAAATGATATTTTACAAAATATGCTGAGCTCTGTGCATAGTGCAATGTCTTAGATCACTTTTCACAAGATGCTGTTGCAGAATTTTGAAGGGATTTTTCACAGAAGGATTCGTTAGGTCTTCATGAAAATCAAGTTACCCCTTCGTTTAAAATTCTCGGAGGGACGGACTGCAATAAAATTATTAAACTTAATGAACCACACCTCATGCCCCATGTCACGATAACACATGTCTTAACGCGCGAAGATAAGAGGTTCCATAAACATTTTTTAGTCCCAACATAACTGTTACACGTAATAATGTATCTATGCAGCTATAATCATATCTGCATGCATACATTCTTATTCGTAACAGTTATGTTGGCACTAAGAGTGTTTATAGCACCTCTTATCTTCTTATGTTAAGGCATTTATGCACTTTAGGGTCTAAATTCCTCATTCATTTTCATTAATTTAATCATTTCAAGATTACCAAAGAATGAGGTCATATGTGTCGTTGCCTGTAATTGCCTTGATTTTGGGTTTCCATTCAATATCATTCAGGAATCAGGAAAAACTAGAAGACCTCGGCCCAAAAATCGGTCGACTTCATATTCTTACTATCGAGTTTTTGCGCTTGCGTACCAGAGTCCTGAATTCGAGGATTACGAAAGGATTCAGATAAGTACTTTAATAAAATTTACCCCATTTTCAAAAACGTAATCAAATTCGTAACTTCTGTGATTTTTCTTTATTAAGAGAAAGTATTTATTTAGAGATTATTATACCAAGATCTTCAACTGAATTGTAATTCCTGGAGGTACATAAGTAAGTTTCTCAGGATTACGGGTTTAATCGAGGTCCCCTTCGGATGCGATGTATTCCTATACAATCGGTGTGGCTTTTTGACAAATAATTCTTTGCAAACGACCATTTATGCCTCTTTTCTAATTTATTACTGTCCCGAAATATAGTTTCAATCTTCTTGAACAGCCGTGCCTTTTCCTGTTTCTGATAATTACCTAATAAGCATGCATTATCCCTTTTTAATACATGTGTTAGCCAGTATTACTACTCGTAACTGCGGTTATAACAGCCCAGCTATGCTTTCGTGTGAGCTCTATAGTTATTTGAATTAGCAGCAAAGTTGAACTACCGCTTAACATATTTGCATTACTCTGAACGACGCAATGCATATCGAAGTTAGTTCCTGATGAGTACATGAAATATGGACATGGTACATCGTGGAAAAAACATTTTTGAAGATAATTATTGTATTTTGGCAACACACTAAGATTATCTTTATAAATATATATTAACTCAAAACACATTTGAAGATGAACACTCAAAACACATTTGAACATGACATACATGCTCAAATTAGTTGTGATGCTCTTCATTTGAAGAAAAGGTTAAAGCCTTCAAACATTGAAAGTGACTTATTTTATTAGCGAATTTTTTAACGAATGACAACCATAACTGTGCAATATGCTTTAATATAAATCTTAATTATTTTATTGCATAGTTCTGATTTATTGTTCTTTTTTACTCTCGTCATTTTTTCTCATCATTTCTTGGGTTGGGGAAGCAGGATGGAATGTTTTGCGGCTCTTTTGGTGTTTTATTTCGTGTAATGATTTATGCTAAAATTACGCATACATGTACTTCCTCTTAAAGCGTCGTGTCAGCCGTATGGTTAAATTCTTTCAGCATGGAGATAAGAAATCACGTAACTCCGTACTAAATGCATCATGAAATATCGTGTACTGCTTAAACGTTGCAGTGTCTAATTTATTGTATGTAATGAAATAGTTTTTGTGTAATCAATTTATTTCCTTCGTGGTTTTCATTTTCTTTTAAATACTTAAGTGAACAAAATTAGTAAATAAAATATATGCACTAAATATAAATAAATAAATGCTCTAAAATTGCTCCTAACGTGATGGGATATTATTTAGTCGACGTCTGCGATGGATGAATGGACAAATGACAATATTTTTTGCGATATTTTTTTGAAATTGACCATATTTTTTGCGATATTGATTTAATTAACGATTCTTGATTTGGCTCCTACTACTGCCTTTCCAGAACCACCCCCCGTGATGGCCCGAGTATATTTAGCATTTAATCATATGCAGTGAAGCATTTTAACTAGCTACTCGGATTGAAGTTTTTAAACTCCTGCGGACGCTGAGCGACCGGGGAAGAAATGGCTTTATTTTTAACCTCCGCGCTTTCAAACCGAGAATAGAGCGCCATAAGCTCAGCAGTGGAATAGAATTTGCGGGCATGCTGATCGGGAAAGCTCCGTAAACCTCTCCTTGTTTTGACTCCGGTGATACATTGGTTAAGACTGAGAGCACTGGAAGCCGTTGGAAATGGCAGTTTACATTATCAGTTGGAATACATACAGTTATACAGTTGGAATGGCTTGTTTACATTATCTCGCATCATTTTAGATCGGATATAATTTTTTTCTTATCGAGCGCCTCTGTAATTTATTTTCTTTTTGTATAGGCTCTTCTTGGGCTAATTTAAAGTTATTTTTCTTATCTTCAGTGGGTAAACACCGCGAGAGTTGTTTCGCAAAGTTCGTAATTTCATACGTCGCCTGGTAATTCTGGCATGGAGTTGAGTTCTTAATCTCCCGCAGGCATTCTCGTGAGTTATCCTCTGAGGTGGATGCGGGTCAAGGTTGGCACTTCCATCAACATTACGAGCGGCGTATTTCACAGCCCATTGAAGTGTATCTAGCAAGTCAGTACTTCGATGAGTTAACAGTTCCCGGAAGCAGCTCGGGTGTATAAGCACAGATTTTTTCCCATCATCTTGCTCAAATGAGAACGTAACATCCAAGTATGGGTGCCTTGAAATGTAGTCCATGGCGAAAAAACCGGGCTGATTAGTATTAGCTGCTATTTAAATCGAACGGTTTAAAAATGAAGTGTGTCACACCGAATTTGCGACTAAATATTTTCACCTAAATTGATCGCTTGGGATTAATTATGAGAAACTAAAATCCATTTTCGTTCTGTTAAAATGCTGGTAAAGATTTAAAGTTCTCTTATTGCTGTAACGTGCTAGCACTCTGCAACTTGCGGCCACAGTGATATGTGAAATCTTGCCCCATTCGTGGCTATCCAATGTTTCCTGCGGAGGGGTCTGGATATTATTCTGCACTTAAATTTTATATGCCGGTTGTGACAAATCGGTGAAGAAGGCGTTTTATTTCACTTGAACTCAAGTTTAGCAACGCGTCCTATTCATGGTGTGTTATTGAGATTGTGGTACGCAGGGTATGCCTGTGTATTACTTCAAAACCGATGCGGTCCGCTAGAGTGAGGCAAGGTGTGATATGGGAAGAGACGGGTAGGAGGATGCATGACGTCAAACTGAAAGCACTCGAATTTTGCACGATAAGCGCGCCCGTTATCAATAAAATAAGTTACTTTCGTAGACTTGCGTAGTCGTGGTCCACTACACATTTGCAATATTGGATTATTCGACTTTGAAAAATTAGCCTGTCGGTCAGGCTTGAAATAAAAAAAAAGTTGTTGGTTCAAAAAATAGAGTTATTTTATACCAAAGTACTTATCCCTTAAGCTCTACGTAAATGGCCTGTGGCGACTTAACAATTGTAGGTGTGACGGAACAAGGCGTAGAGGATCTGTCATGTAAGGTCAGAAAACTTGTGAAGTAATATAGGTAGACTCCTGGAATGGTGATTCTGGTGATAAATGAATTCTGATGAAGTTTTTAAAAAAGGGAAATATAATGGACGCCACTTGACTTTAGCCCGCTTGTTTTTCACGCGTTTTATGTAGCTCTCCGTTCAAGGTGAAATTCCAATTCCTCGTCGTACCCGTCTCTACATTTTTTTCCTGATATCTTCAATGCCTAGCCTAATTATAATTTCTCACCGTATTATCTTGCAGTTAGAATGAGGCCTGGAGACTGCAGAGAAAATTACGGCCCGCAAACAACCGGAAGAACGTTCATGTTTTTACTCACAAATATGAGAAATTCACTCTGCATTCGAGCTGCAGATCGAAATAATAATATTATTCCCAATACAGCGTGCAGCTGCGCATAGCATGTTTTTCACTTATCGATACACAATGGTGTACCATTCTGTTGGTAAATTTTTTTAGCGAGCTTCTATTACAAATTTTATTCGATCACTCGTACCTCTCTGACTAGGTTTTAGGGTAGGTACCCGGATGGTAAATTTGGTGATAAAATACGAAGTTTTTATTAATATGGGAGTTGTCTTGTTTAGGTTATCATCAAAAAAGTAGAAAAAATCTTTTCCCGCTCTATATTAACTGGATTAGCTTGTCGGTGTAATAAGTAATAAAAATAATAGATTTAAAGACGCATCAAATGGGTATATGTGCGCCTGCACTTTGCCCATCTCTTATCGATTTAGCCCCGTTTCTTCATGTCGAAAGATCAGTCGATCTATCGCTGCATCCTTTTCTAGAAAGTCAAATGTGCGTGATTACAGGGGTTTGTAAACAAATTAATTCTCTCCTGAACATGATAACGTAAGAGGGAAAATTTAACTTGCATTTTTTTTCAATTCTTTAATTTAGTTTTTTGTGTCAATTTTAACTTTAATGTGTATTTTAGAGAGAAGTATTCTGCCCTACCCCCGTTTTAATCCCAGGTCATATTTTATGACAGAGGGCAAAAATAAAAACCTTTTAGGCCAAAACTAGGCAATCGGGTGCCCATGTTTCAGGACTTAGTGTAAAATCGGGTACATTTTAGAAACACTTCTGGTAGCCGTCTATCTGATTATGTGACATATAATTCAAAAGTAGTTTCTTTAAATTCAGCAGTAGTAGAAAAAGCAACTATGACAGGCACGTTATATATCTCCTGTTTAACTAATGCAGTGCTCTTCAACCGGTGCTTTACTGAAATGCAAATCGATGGCAAATAATGATCGTATTATTAGTTTTAAATATTCAACTGTTAGTCGAAATGAGCGTTAATTTTTTAAAATCTAACCGCAGTTAAATTTAGGCACTGAAAATTGTGAAAGAAAAGAGATTGGTTCACTTCTGGCTAAGCCTTCAGGTTGAAGCTTTGGAATCAGTAGGAATTAGAATTGCAGATCGGTGAGCTGACACATTTGAGAGTTAATTAATAGTGCGCGTTGGGAGGGGAAATGGCTCATAATGGATTATAAGTGGTGGGGTGTGATGCAGACTATTTCTCTCGCAATTTTTCTTTTAGTAATATTGCCCTACGAGCATTAAAAATCAAATATTTTATTTAATACTTGAAGCAAATGAGATAATCACCGCAACAAATTACCTTTGTAACAATGTAAACAACATGTATCAGGGTGTTTGTATTTTAAATTAACTGCAGCATTCACATTAATTTTATGAAATTACACATGCTCCACACATCCCCGAGATTGAGGTGTGGTGGAAATTTTATCCTTTTTATAGTTAAAATACCAGCGAGTGTGCTCGTCACATTTTATTTAAAAAAATGAAAAGTGTTCTCAGGTAACAAGAAAACAATTATGCATTTAATATATTTAGATAAATCTCGTCTAGTATTGCCCCCACCCCGAAAATTATTGGAAAAACATAATTTAAGCAAACACAACTACACACAACTTATGTTAGTAACATAGGCAAGCAACTCAATAATAGAATATATATTTGGGTGTAATACTATACTATGCCCAAAATATCACATGCAGTCGTGTTGCGCCCACATTTGTCGAGATAGACTGAAACAGATAGTGAAACGCCGCAGCGCACCCAGAAATATTGCATAACTTCCCCACCCTCAAGGAAGGAAGGAAGCGCCTCGCGCACGATATCTTACACATATTGGGCTCCAAGCTGTTTACGAATACGTAAACACGAATATTTTGCTGCACGTAGTTTGAGCGATATATCGATTTTAATTGGGACCTGCTTTTGTCTTTGGCTGTCGGTCATAAGTCCCTCCACACTATCTGCATTATTAGGCATAGTAACACATCAAAATTAAAATCTGTGTACAAATTTACATTCGTTTTGGTGCTTCTGCGGGAATCTTGGGTGCTCCGTGGCGTATTGAAGATTGGGGAATAGGTAGTCATGCAGTCATGCAATGGGTTTTGACTCTGAATTACTGAAATAATCAAAACTCTTTACTAACGAAGTCACGAATGACCTCAGATGTCAGCTGCTTACACTAATAACTGCTCTGTATCGTAGGCGCCTGTCGTATCCCCCTGAATCGAAGATTCTACTTCATTAGGATTATAGTTTTATCCGCACAAGTCAATGAGGACAGTCTTCAACCTGAATGATGATGGTAGAACCTATTACCCCTGAATATATATCCCCTAAGTTTTTTGGCTGGTACTTACGTCTGGAGTTGCCTACGGCTTGTGAGTTAATAGAAAGTTTCGGTACCCATACAATCACACAGGTTGGGATTCAGGTATGGTTTTCCTGAAGATTTGAAGCTGGGTCCTTACGGTCAGTGACCGGATCCTCTACCCAGTAGAATTCTACGCCACCCATGAGTTAATGAAGACATAATATTAAAAAACCTGAGAAACACCCTTTGTTTTGGAAATGTCACATTCTCTAGCCCCAATGAATACTACAGTGTTGGAACTTGCACTGTTACCCTGCGTTTTTCCTCTCTCAAATTTTATGTCTCAGAGAACTGAAGATTTTCAGGTGCATTTATCGAAATGAGGAATTACGTCAATGTAGAATTATTAAGACAATTTTTCAAACTATGTAGGGAACTATCTTGTGTCATTCTCTCCTCCGGACTATTCTGTTGAGGACATCCTGGCCCCCCTTTATAATAATAAACCTACTTCTGACTTGAGCGGATAATTCGGTCTCTCGACTGGGAAATAAGAGCGATAAGCCCGTCAACTTTTGAATTTGGATTTCCGCGGGATCATCGCACTCTCGACTTCCAGCTGTCTTATCAAGGGTTACACACTTTTTCCTTTTTGTAAAATATATTTGTCCATAAGTTTTCATTCTGTCGATAACATTTTTGACTTTTTTTTGCTTGAGGGATAACGAATTGAAAACTGGAGACGAATGTGAGATTGAAAAGAGACATTAAGAATATATTTGCAGAAAGATCGTATTTTTCTGCGCAAAAGTTTTACGAAACGAATGTTTTCATTAATTATTTTTATGACATTTGGTCAATGTGACACCAGAATAAATATTAATTTCTAAGCAATAGCGTTACCAATTCAACAAACAACTATTCAAAAGTAGGGGGGCGTGGTAGTCCAGAGGGTAGAGCGCTGAGCTACTAACCAGAGGGCCCGGATTCGATTCCGGGTGACGCCTCTGAGTACCCTCATCTTTGCCCAAGCTGTGTGATCTTTCGGGTACCAGGTCATCCTGGGCGGGGTCACCGCAGGCGGCACAGGGAAAGGAACCCGGCCCCTGATGGTCCTTGATTTGTGAATCTCACGCTTAGTGTCAGGGTGAGCTTTAACTTAACCAAACCGACTTTTGGGCTGATTACTGTGGTTTTTCTATATTCAAATAATTTGCATCGTACTTCATCTGCTCGTGATGATTTACTCATGCTGATTTTTTCTTCTTCTTTCCCCTCTTCAAGACTCATCTTTCAGTGTGTCACTACCTTCCGATATCTCTTCCATCAATTTTTTCTACCTTCTCAATATTTCTCTCTCAACTTCATCTCTTCTCCACTATGTAACTTCGCTTGTCTTTATGTCCAATTCATTATGAAAAGCATAACAATTGCCATTTATTGGCTGATATACTGTTCTCTTATGGAAAATAACTATCGAAAAATGGTTTTTCTATCCATTTTTTTTAGCTGTAGGACAATGAATGGATTGAAACAGGTTGGTTCAACAGGAGGTTTTACTCCAGTAAAATCATGCTTCTACATTCTAAGGTTATGAGCTCATTTTGCGGTATCCTTGAGTATTTTTGTATTGTTCTTTTCTTTCCATCCTGAAGATCACTGATGCTGACGTCCTTAGACAACAATCTCTGCTTAATTAGCTACGACTTCCGATAATCTTATCTGTATTGTTCATAGTAGAGGCGCCCTTACCACCAAACTCTCACGCCGCGGTCTCAACAGAGCAGAACTGAGGACAATGCTCTCGTACGATAGTGACTATGAGTATAATGTCAGAAATCCAGCATTGACTGCCGTGCATCCGAGGATGCCGGATTTGTAAAGATGTGCTCTTTGTTGTGTAGTTTCTGCATCACACGTGGTTCTGAAAATGACAACTGTTGAACTAGAATTTATAAAAATCCAGATTGGCGAAAAGTTGGTGCCACCTAGATGGCCCGGCTGAAATGTATTATCTAGTTGTTGATAAAATAATTTGTGTTTCATGTATTGACCTCACTATTTTATTAACTCATTGGGTTAGGTACTTCATTTTCTCGCCACCACATGGCACTCGGTTACGCACATTCCTTCCCCAATTGGGACTCATTTTAACTCAAGGGCTTACAACGTTTAGGCACGTATCCAGACCGCAATCCAGTGAGTGAACACGGAGGTCATCGGCATCACTCATTCAAGAGTGTTTGACTGTTGTCCTCCACTCCTCCTTATGCTATGGCATGTTCCCCAAAGTTCTGATATTTGGTGTCCCTCGGTATTTCCCTGTGGGATCTTCCTATCAATTTTCATTTCTGTTGTGTTACCAACAGTTCCATCGCGTGTTTTAAAACAGAATATTTATTCGCCCTTGGGTAGTGAAACCGCAAAACTTGGAAAATGTCACAAAAACTGAAAATAGCTCGGCTCGGAGTCTAGACAAGAGTTCACTGTTCATTCCAGTATTTTTATTTTTTCTAAATTCTAAATGCTCTGAGGGGATGGTGTTCATTTAACAATCAAAATTGTAGCAATCTTTAGCGTGCTTTCACGCAGAAAAGACCTGAGTGGCTGATTCTCTAGATGCGATGGGGCTTTCCCGAGAGTGATATTATCTCACCCATCCTCTGAAACATCCCATTTAAACACAAGTAAATTTAACGCTTGTCTCTTGGTTTCATTGCCAAAATATTATTATATATTTAATTAGTACCGGTTTTAGTTTAGCTCAGTTTTTTAAGATGGCCTAGATGAAGATTTCATGAACTTCACTAATTTTAGTTAATCTTAATTAATTAATTATAATGGTGATTAACAAATGCGCCATTGGCTCTTGGAAACGTCTTCGTGGCTTCCTTCGGTTATTATGTGATAAAGACTAGTGTCGGAAGAATACTTACGAGGACATAATTATTTCTTGTCTTTCAGGAACAATTTCGCATCAAGGACCTCGAGGGGTTGTATCTCCGATACCAGAGGCGCCTGCAGCATGCGTACTTCTCAATTTTCCTGATGTTGCAGCTCGTCCTCGGTTTTACGCACTTGCTAGTTCTATACTTCGCTTCAGATGTAAGTTGCTCCCACTTTAGATTGGTTTAATTTCCTTACTATTTTAAGCCTTTTATTTGCTTACAAATGTATACGTTGCATATTTACTTAAGTTTACGCCTAGACATGTGTAAGATGGGTAAAGAAAATTTATCTCATCACTCATGTGCATGCTTGGATCGTTTACGAGAACTTTTTTTTCTGATTTTTGGGAATTAGATTTCGTGTTATAAATCATCGTGTAGGGACACCCGTCAGTGGTTTTTCACCACGGGGTTCCTTCCTGATTTCGTTTCGCTTTGCGGTAAGTCCTGCGGAAACGGTTGGAATGGCCGTGATAAATTGGAATGGTATTTTTTTTGGTTGAGGGCTTAAATGAATCAGATGTTTACTTCACTTGAGACTGCATGTTTGGGCTCAATAATGATAGTGCCGCCATATCCTGACTTCATTTTGACGAGGAAAAGACTTAACTTAAAGACTCGGAAGTATAATTACGAAATTGTGGTTGA